>JAMKCH010036702.1:0-33852 GCA_023653785.1 Ophioderma brevispina | reverse complement strand
GGAAACGACATGTAGGCCTAGAAAGCGTTTTTTTGGTATTGGAATCAGATAATTCACCCATGAATTCAGCCAAGATGGAACAAATCGGACCGATGAAGTGAATGATCCTGATCATGCCAATGTACCACCAAGAAGAGAAGAAAAAGAAGAGAAATGTAAACCTAAAGTGCGTGTATTGCAAATGACAATACTGCCAAGGTACGAAGGTATGACAAGCCAGCTTATTGTTTGTGTGTTCAAAACCGCAATTGAAGCTTCCTTTGCACGTATTACAGCATCGCAAAGACCCCATGGTGGCTGAATATCTTGCAGCTCCAAAAGGAGAACGTAAAACTCTCCTGTGGACAAAAGATAAGGAATCGACGGGAACCACATTGACAACTATGATGGTTTGGAGGAGAAAGGTGAAGGAGATTCGGATTGTAGTGTATTGCCACCAGTTTATACAGCAGATCCTGATGATTACTCTCCTGTTTGGATTGTTTGGGGTATTATAACACAAGCGAGTTCTATAAGCACAGATGCAAAGTGAAAAACCAGACCAACACAGGATGAGGACAAGAAGAGGCACTCATGGTGTATAAAAAAAGGCAGGTTGTTGCCTACAATCACCACCTGGGTGTACAGACAGTGTTCACCATTTGCTAAGTACCCTTCAGCTAGGTGATATTTCGTCAAAGTAATCAAAGGGGATCCACTGATTATGAGAATTAGCAGGAAAAATTATTGACAAACATGGCCATGATCAAGAGGAAATTTGACTAAATTGCGTACAAAAAATGAGAGAAATAGGCGTCTGGAAGAGATTTCAGATTGATTGATTTGGTAATGATGAAGCTGGACTAGCGACCGTATTAATCCCGTCAAATACGAGACAGTCATCAGAGCAGTAAGGAGGTAGCTGGGTTTGATAGTCAGACCCAGCTATATGAGAAGACAAGTTCTTAAGCCCCGTTTACACTAGGGCAAAAGTCGAAGTGAATTCGATGGAGTCGTCATCGATTCAATTTTTGCTGAAGTGTAAACACGCGACAGTCGTAATCGATACGACTTCAAAAAGTCGAATTCGTACGTGGCTTTTAGCCACTTTGACTTGAGTGAATTCGAATAAGTCTCATTGGATTCGAAATTTTGCAGTATAAACGAAACACGTATCGATTTCATGTCTACTGGTCGAAATAAGTGACCCGCCTCTGAGCATTTTCCGGCTTTATCACCAAGCAAGCAAGTGTGCTTCTAACCAACTGCGCATGAAGGCAGCACGGTCATTCCAAAGAATTCGGACTTCGGCGTTGCTGTCTTCGTTTTTCCTCTAGTTTTGCCATTAGTTTGATCACATTTAGAGTCTAATTTCACAGAAAAAGCTTAATTAGGCCGCCGGGAGCAACCCAAGGTTAGCCGTCTGGCCGCCATATTGAGGATCGAGCGAAATTTTCGTTGACTGCGAAGTTCTAAACTTCTCGATAAAATGAGCGCCCCAACAAACGTAATTATTTTTCTGAAAGCGAATTCGGAAATTGCTTTCAGTGTAAACACCTACTACTCGAATTAATTTATGCTAATCTTCATTCATAATTCAGAAAATAATATCGGAATTCAATCGACTGTTCTTAGTTGTAAACGTGCTATAGTTTGAAGCTTGGGCACACACTTAAAAAGCAGCCCAATGCTAGTGGTAAGGCAGGCACTGATTAATGGGAATGAACAGAAGCCAACAAAAGGCAGAAACTTGTCCTCTTATGTGAAGAGAATTGGGACACTGATGTATCCTGTAATGCACTCAGGACCCTCTCCAACAACCAAAGGAACAACCCAAAACTAGTTCCACTGACGGAAGATGATGTATTACTTTCTACCAATTCTAAAGAAGAAGAGTGAAGAGAGGATGTCAGCAGTGAGTGTGGCTGAAAGAAATACCAACATTGAACCAAATGAGACTGAAACACTCTGAAACACTGCTAAAGAAAGAGAGCCTGTTCTGCAACAAGGAACTACAGCAGCATGGAGGGAACCTTAAAGTTACCCTAACAGAACTAATTCCTCTCAACCGTAGACGGCAGGGAGAGATGTCAAATTAATATTCTTAACACTGTCAAGGAAAGACGGCAAGTCACCAGGTTTTTTTGTTTGACACAGCCTATTTGAGCAAATTTGAGCAAGACTAGTTGAGATTAATTATGGCGGTGTGAAGTTATCGGGAACGGGGCGTACTGTTAACAGTCCTGTGACTGAAAGACTGAAAAAACAAGTAGATTGCCTGGTAAGACACAGGCAAAATGTGCTTGTCAACCCTATCAACAGGTTTGTGTTTGCTGTTGCCAGGGAACGAACTCTGAGCATCAACATTCGGGGCTGCGGACACATGCGCATTTATTCGTTGAGTCGGTGCCCAGAAGCCTACTTGCATCAGATCCACAAGAGAGATTGGAAAAACATGTGGCAAATTTCATGTCCCAAGTAATGAATCTGAAGGACAATGTTCTTTCAAATTTCCTTGGTGCTCGCTGTGTGCGAGTACACAGGGAGTACTATAGGGGACAGATCAGCGTCCAAGTGCAAAGGTTACAAGTTGATGGTTTGCCTGGAAGGGGGTAGAGGAGGCATCCGACTCGATCTTGCAAGGGGGAAAGAGTCTCGATGCGCTTGAGCTAAATGAAGCTGAAGGTAGGGTAATTTATAATGTGTGCAAACCCATTCATGTCTGCCTTCTTTTCTCTCTTTTCCCTTTACATGTGTTTTCTCATTCTACTTTCCGCGAGTTCCTCTTGCTTTCCCCTCTCCCTTCTCTTCTGTCCTCTGTGCGTACTTCTCACAAATTCTATTTTTATAACATTTTTGTACAAAAGATATATTAAATTCATAAAATTATACTTAAAGCCGCATTGTAAGATTTTGCCCAAGAAATTTTCATCCAAAGTTCTGATTTCTACTCTATAATGATATACATCGATAAATACCCTGCAAAAAGCTAAGCCTAAGATGCTGTAAATGTGAAATAATCTGAGATTTTGATTAAATTTTCGTATAGAAAATTTCTAAAATATGTGGGTTATTCTTGCCGATTTCCCCAGGGGGATATCTTGATTTTCCAGAGTCATTTTCATGGAAATGCTATGAATGGTTTCATATCAGTTCGTTTGTACTTTTGAGAACAAAAATTACAAAGCTATAAATTTTCATGAGTCATTAGCAATGCGGCTTTAACCTGTGATTTAAAGTTTCAAATTCTACCCTAGTACAAATTGATTGATTGCGTTTTTTGAGGTTATTACAATGTAGTTTGTGTATGGCTCATGTATTTACCTTTGACCTTACCTCTTAGAGACCAGTTTTTTAGCTAAATTATACAATGATCTTTTTGTTGATCAAAGATCACCAAAGTACCCTGGCTTGCGATTTTGGACCCTAACCACAGAGTACACATGCCATTTTGTGCATTAAGGGTGCAAAATAATCGAAGGCGTGGAAGTCAATTGCGGTAGGCCCCCGTAGCATGGCTACTGCCCTTGTAATCGGTTGCTATCTTTAACATGTAATTGCCTTCGATTAGGGGTGTGCCTGCAAATGTCTTGAAATGCAGTCCTTCAGCCTCCTTATTTTGCAGCCTGGGTGGTTTAAAACCTCCCCCCCCCTCAGTGAATTTAATTCTGCTGGATGATATGACTTGTATAAATAGTGTAATGCCCCGTGGTGGACCCACAAAATAATCGCTGCCATATAACACAGGTATTTGGTTATGCATTTGGTTGTCAAAACTTTTGCTTTTTAGATAAACATACTGTATATTTCAATCCTTCAGAAATCGAGACTGATGGTACAGCAATGAACTCGGACCAAGATGAAACCAATGCCTAGCACCTGCGGATGAGGCCAGTTGTGGTGTGGCAGACGAAGAAGGGTATTGTGGTTAAAAGAAGACACAACTAACAGAGAGTTATGTGTCTGCGAAGAAAAAGGGACACAAAACAAAAAGGGGTTATGTCCTATTTATAATAATTAAGCCTGTGGGTCATTCCATGTCAGATCACCCACCCCCTTCAAATTGCACTAAAATTTTGGTACACATGGGTAATTAATGTTGGATCATCGGCTACGGCATCGTGCCCATCTTGTTGAAATTCTCATGAATGTTTGGTAATTGGTGAAGAAACATGTGTGCCAAATTTTTAATTTTTTCCCAAAGGCATTTTGTAAGATAGTCACATAATGGCATTTTCAAATTCCCATAGACTTTGTACAGGGAACTGATTGTGGCAATAATCGAAAATGACCAAAATGGGGCAATTTTGTGAAAAACTACCAAACTACACATTTTAATTTCAATTTCTTTCTCAGTAATTGATTAATATATAAGATTGGTGTTGTTTTTTGGTTAGGGAACTATCAAATATCCATAGAATTTTTAATTTTTCTGTAGTCATCAAAACAAGAACGCATAACACATACGGTGAGAAGTTACTTATTCACTGCGTTAAGTGCTTCGAATGTTGTGCGTCGTGCAGGACTGATTTATTTTATCAGTGGGGTACTGTTGTTTTTATTTTTCATAATAAAATGACATTTTAAACATTTTTTATCACAATCAAAGCAATCTTTGTTTTTCAAGTCATGTATGAATTTGTCAATATTCATCATAATTTTAGCGCGCTGTGCATTGAGTTTGTGCCCAATTTCAACTTCGCAACAAGTAATGCACATGATTTAACCTATAAGTCGGGTACAGGTCTGCAATAGGATCCTTACTGTAGTTGAAATCCAAACATTTTTGGGCATTAAAGACGATTCCAGTGCACTGCTTTTAGCCACATTAGGCTTTCCTATATGCACTCTTGAATGACTGTCCCGTAATCACTTGTAGATATTGATACGTGTAAGATTCTGTATACCGTGTGGACCAAAAAAAGTGTTACTCTGAAGATTCAGTGAATATTTTTCAAAATTGGAAAAATATTCGAAGATAATTTTAGATAATCGTAAACTGTGATATCTTGTTCCGTAATTGTGAAAATGGCAATTTCAAACAAAGCTTCCCTTGCACAGCAATAGTCCAATCTTGTGTTTGAATCCCTAATTTTGGGTCAAAGGCAGAATTTGGGCCAATTACAGGGGCATTCTTTGGTGCAAATGTACTAGTAAATAGGTTTGTCAAATTGCTGTATCCACTAAAAGGGTACATCCGATCAGAAGTAGCAAATTTCCTTGCCACAATAACGATCATCCGTTTTATGCATCTTTTTCCTGTGGAATCAGATTGGGGTCAATGCCATGGTGGGTCACTAAAGGGAATTCTGTGATTTTTTCTGTCAAAGCCACTAATTCCCAGAATGCGGTGCAATTTTGTTCCTGTGTACGATTTTACATGTATATGGTATTATATGTCGGGTAGCCAAGTGGGATGGTGGTGGTGGTTGCGGGTGGGGGGGGGGTCGGGATAGTCTGGGTTCATGTGGGGTGTCTGTGAATTTAGTCTGGGGGTCATGTTGGCTGGTGGGAGGTGTAACTGTAAGTGCTGGGTAGTCCTGGGGTCATGTGGGATTTACTGAAAGTGGCCTGGGATAGTCTGGGGGTCATGTTTTTGGGGGTGTAGGGGTAACCGGAAAGTGGTCTGAAATTAGTCTGGGGTCATGTGGGTGGTGTGGGAAGTAATTGTATTGGTCTGGGTTTATTCCTGTGGGTCATGTGGGTAGTGTAGGAGGTAAACGGAAGTGGCCTGGGATAGTCTGGGGTCATGGGGTGGTGTGGGAGGTTAACCGATAGTGGTTCCGTGGGGTTAGTCTGGGGTTTGGAAGTGGGGGGTGTGGGAGGTAACCGAAAGTGGTGTCTGGAGGTTATGGTTTCGCGAAAGCAGGTGAGACTTGTGGTTTCGAGACCGCCTTATTTCAAATGTTCTGAAATATAGCGAGCAGTCAGTCGACGGATCTCGCGTTGAATTTACTTCAAAAAGGTGAGCGATAGAGCGCGCGGACATCTCCCCGCCCATCTGAGACAGGCTCATAATGGATGGGCTGACAAAAAGTGAAAGCCAATCAAATTTTGCGTTTATACATTAAACCACTCCCAATGAATAAGAATTGTTTTTTCTATAACATTTAGAGACTGGAAGTGATTCGAGGAGGCTATGCACTGGAACTAACATGTAGAGAGGCCGAGCTTCAAGAGCCGGTGTGTATGTGGTCGTATCAAGACTTCCTAAATGAGAAGATACATGGCCACTATGTCTCAGGTGAGATTTTATTTTCATTTTAGTTCATCAGTTAAACCTCAATTAACACAACCTCGTCCACAACAATAACCCTGATTAACACAAAGTGGTTTTCAGGTCCCTGGAATTCATTTTGTATGCTAAAAGCTCCTATAAGACCACTCCCTGATAATCAAAAGTAAAAACGTGGACCCCGCATATTATGTCTTACGGCGCGTGAACCCAGGCTATAATTGGATTTCAATGCATCCTCATAACTAAAATTTTTTTTGCCTCTTAAACTTTACAAAGTTACATATTTAGAATCAGTAAAGTGAGACGAAGCCAATGGGGGAATTCAGATTTTTATAAAAACCTCTATTTTCAAGAAAATCAACTAAAAAATCAATGATTTTTATCCATATTTTCTTGGTCAACATAACCAAAAAAATGATAAAGGATAATTTTGGTTTTGTGTCAATTATCAGAACTTAGATATAAATATCTAGGAACTTTTGGTTTTGTGGTGAATTTTGACCTAGTTTTGAATCTTCTCCAAACCTTCTTGATTGTGAAATTGACAACCTCCGTCAGCAAAAACGTGCGTAAACGTTTGGTTTTAAGAATGAAAATTTTGAAAAAATGAGAACCGTTCCAAGAGAAAAGTGATCTCTGTCAGATGAAACTAACAGCTTACCTGGCCGCAAGAAAACACCCGACGTTCCGAATTTTAACAGTTTTTATAGATAAACAAAAGATACACCAGTCCGCATTATTCAATCAAATATATTTTTCCCATTTTCCCAGATATTGTGAAATCTAAAAAAAGAGAAATATAATAGTTTCATTCTTACTTTTTACAATATTGGACTCGTTTGTTTTAGAATAGGCGTTCGCGTTATCTGCCGCCGTGCAGATTTTTAGAGTACCGGTGTGCGCGACGCAGCGCAATGCACGCAACGACCGCGCGCTGTTTACAAGACCAAGACCACGCAGAAATTCCTGCTAATGAACCATGTTTTTTTTTTCCCCCGACTTAAAATGTGAAAATACTAATTTTTCCATGGAAGAAAGTACGTGGAAAGGGGGTCCACCAGATAAACAATACGTTGTAAGGAACACCCTTTTTATCTTTAATTGGATATTAAATTCCTCAAATTCGGTATTTTCATATAGCCTGGGTTCCGCAGCCTTAAAGGGTTCACTGTATGAGTTGATCTATAAAGCACGTGGAGCTTGAACAATGTCTTCTAGCCTGAATGAATGGCACTTTCGCTCTTGAAACCAGTAATAACAACCTAGCCTGCCACTGATATGTCCCGCCGAACGAGGACTAGGAAAAATGAGCAGGCGTCTTTCCTTTGTCGGTCCGCCTGTTCGTCCGTGAGAAAAATGTTAACCTGGTTGTAATACTACGTTTTATCTGGAGTTCCATCAAGGCGACAATATGTAACTTGGTGAAATGGCGTGTTGAATGAGTTCCTCGACCTGAATTTAATTTTTAGGGTGTAAAATATGCTAATTTAGTACTTATTTGCAAAATTTATGAAAATTTTCCTGCAAGGCTGGTGTACAAGTTTACTGGAGTTCTGTAAGGTGTATCATGAATTTAACTGGGTGGAATGGAGGTGGGGCCTTAAGAGTTTTCTTGACCTGAGTAGAATTTTTGGGCGTATTTTCGGGCAATTGAAGTATGCCAATGACTCATTAATATGCAAAAATCAGCGTAAAATTGCTATAATTTTTGAAACTGGGCTCCATCGTACTCAACATTCCTGCACTGCATGAAAGCCATGCATGGGGCAACATCTTCCTGTTGCAATATGAAAGTATGTGATCTATGTGGCTTAGGTGCAAATGAGCTAATTCAATATGCGTAATTGATTATCCTCTGAAATGGTACATCGGGATAGCAAAATCCTTCGCTACATGAAAGACACATGCCTAGGGGAGGGGGTGGGACGTTGTGGGGATGGGTTTGGGTATTGCGGGGTTTGGGGGAGGGGGTGGGGTGTTTCAGGGTGTTTGTAGTGTGTTATTTTTGCATGGGTTTGGGGGAGGGGGTGGAGGGTTTGCGAGATGGTTGGGGATGGGGGAGGGGGGAGGGTCTTGCGGGATTTGGGGAAGGGAGTGGCATGTTGCGGGGTGTTGGGGAGGGGGTGGGGTGTTGTGGTGTGTTGGGGGGGGGTGGTGTTTATAGGTTGCATTATCACATGTTAGTGATCGCGACATTCGCGGGGACATATTTTTACGCATCGCGTAAATAACAGTTCGCCTTGTTGTCCTTTCAAAGCTAAGATGTGCTTTTGGTAGAAGATCCCATTCCATTATCGTCGGTTTATTGCCATTTGTTTTGATTTTTCTGGGCAACGTCCAGTTCCATTGTAGATAGTTGAATGATTTGTGACCCTTGTTTTGTGATGTTTGAATGCTTGAACCCCAGTGGGCCAAGGTACAGAATGGGTGATCGACTTTCTTGTAGGTCAGTTCCCATACTTGGTGGTGGTTGAATTGTATCATTTGAGTACTACACAAGTCATTTGATTATTTACAGTTTGCATATCTTTCATAACCCTAATGGTCAATCTTCCACCCATTCTTCAAAAATGATTCAAGTTCATTTATTTCCATAATACACCAAATATACAAAACAACAAACAGGAAAAAATACCAATTAATGGAGGAAATGGTAAAAAGGCAATAAGGCCAGAGGCGACCATCACCCTTAAATTAGAAGTTACAGAATTAGATAACAATAAATAAAACATGTATCAAACAAGACAAACCAACCAAGACATTCCAATTAATTATTGACTGTACTTCAAGATAATTGCTTTTTGTATTGATTTCTAAAATGTTTTTGTCAATTTTTGAATTAGATTTTTATTGAGTTCCCAAAAACAGGTCTGCTGTTCTAATTGGATGTCAGAAATACTTTCTTCAAGAACATGCGAAACCCTCACAACTCTGTTTTCAGATGTCTGTTGTTCTTTTGATTAGCACTCAGTGACAAACAAAACCCTCATGTTTGTGGTTGGAATTTTGTCACAGCTAGGCGTGTCCCTTTGATGGAAACATAATAATCACTCAGGTGAATACAAAACCCTCCTAATGTTTTGTTGTTGATTTTTGTCACAGAGGCTGGTGTCCTTTGATGTAAATATCAATAACACTCTGTGACCTACACAACCCTCTAATTTTGTTTGTTGGATTTTTTGAATAGTCCCTGTTGTTATTTGATTGGAAATATAATAAGCACTCAGTGACATAGACAAAACCCCCATGTTTACACTCCAAGATTCTTGCCGTCTACGAAACATTCGTAAGACCAAGCCGCCGTCGACGTAATTTCAGCGAAATATACGGAGAAGCACAGACATAGTATCAAAGTTGACACCATGATAATTAATGAAAAACCCCGCGAAAGACAGGAAGACCCGGAAGTTGGAAGTTATAGCAAAACACAAGAGGGCGTACGAAAATGAAGTGGAGTAATTTCAATTCGACAAAAAATCGTTAGTGTGTGAACAGTCACAAGTCTAGTTTCTAGTTACTTTTCGCTAATCCAGAGTGTCTTTGAAATTAAAAATGAACTCGATGACGGCACTTCTTAACACAACTTTTTGATGTGTCTGAATGTGGATTTGATGGAAAAATATAAATTAAGCCACTCAGGACATACAAAACCCCATATGTTTGTGACTTTTTGTCAAGATAGTATGTTGTTTTTTTTTTTTTTCTTTCGACCGTAGATATATAAAATAAGCACTAGTGACCACAAAACCCTCATAATGTTTGTTGTTGAGTTTTGTTCCACAGATAGTCTGTTGTTTGTCTTTGATGGAATTAAATAAGCACTCAGGTACATACAAAACCCTCATAATGGGGTGTTTTGATTTTTGTCACGATAGTCTGTTGTCTTATGGACTGGAAATATAAATAAGCACTCAGTGACATACAAAACCCTCATAATTGTTTGTGTTGATTTTGTACGATAGTTGTTTGTCTTTGATTGGGAATATAAATAAGCCCTCAGTTGGACATACAAACCCTCATAATGTTTGTTTTGCTTTTTGTCACAGATAGTCTGTTGGCTTTGATTGGAAATATAAATAAGCACTCAGTGGACATAAAAAAACCCTCAAATGTTGGTTGTTGATTTTGTCACAGATGTCTGTTGGCTTGATTGGAAATATAAATAAGCCCTCAGTGACATACAAAACCCTCAGAATGATTTGTTGTTGATTTTGTCACAGGTTTAGTCTGTTGTCTTTGTGAAAATAAAATAAGCACTCAGTGACATACAAAAACCCCATGTTTACTGTGACTTTCTCACAGAATGTGTGTATTTAATCTTTGATGGACTATGGGGATGTGGGTTTCCACCATGATCTCTCCGGATTCAGGATTGTTAACCTGTTTATTCTAGGAAAAATGTATGGGAAGCTTGGAGTCTCAAGAATTGTTTTTTTAATTTGTTTTTAGGATGGTTTTCAATTTGCCCAGTCACATCCTGGAATATGCATAAGCTCTCTAGAAAGTCATAGGCTGTTGTCTTGTGTTAATGCAGAGTCTTGTGGTTAATGGCAGGAGTCTCTGGCTGTCATTTTCCACAAATAGCAGACGTTGGCAGTGGCGAGTATTGGAAAAAAACAAGGCTATTCATTGTTTCAGTTGAGTCAAGTCAGTGGGTGCGGAAAAGGGGCCGGGGGACATGTGCCCCCCCAGTTTGGTCTGTCAGTCGGGGGAAAAGCGGGAATGGGGGAAGGAGCTCCATTGCGTGGGGGACTGCCCGCAGTGCAGCACCGAGCATCATACTATTGATGACTTTTAACTTTTCTTAAATGACCATATTTGAAACACTTTTTTAACTTTAAAATGCAAAATTTTCAGCGCTTCGCTGCAATTGTTTATTTTAACACCCAAATTCGAAATTTCTAAAAATTGCAAATATGCCAGTGCTTGCGGGAAAATTTGTTTAAATTTCACACAAATTTAAACAATTTAGTTTTAAAATGGCAATTTTCCGCGCTTCGCGCGCATTTTACAATTGCGTTTTTCTTTGCGTCATTCGGGGGAAACCGATTATGTGCCCCCCTCACTCACAAAAATCCTGGCACGCTCACTGAGTCAATTTGTCTATTTTGTTTGCAAACTACAGGTACATTGGAAAACTCACAAACATAACCTTCATCCCTGAATGCATCTGGGTTAGGCCGTTTTAGTGATTTGATCCATCAGATGATGAATGGCAAGGGGGAGGCAACAGCCCTGTCGATGTTACTGGAAACCATTCTGGGGTACCACGTTGGTGCGGACTGCAGTCTATGCTGTAGTGCAGATATGGCTATACAACATCATATTTTCAATGATTTCCTTGTTTGAAGGTTTAAAAAATTCATTTTCAAATCTTTTTTACCATAATGCTGTAGTTGATGGGATATCACACAGCAACAAAGATTGTGGATTGTAGATTCATTTAGGCCCATAGAGGTCAGAGACACAATCTAAATTATAGGGCTACTTTGGATGTCATCGAAGAGAGTAGACATGACCAAGATACTGCTGGCCAGGGATATGGGCAAGCTTCACTACTCAAAGGCCAACAAATAGGTGACATTGAACATTGCAAGGTGGTAAGCTTACAAAATTATTATAAAGCCAGAACAATTTTATACATTTATAGATAGAAGAAATCTGCCATTAATCTAAGTGCAAAAACCATATTTCGTTTAAAAAAAAATGGTGCATAATGTTTGTGATGGTTTCTAAATCTTCCCCCCCCCAAAGCCTAACTGAATTATAATCTGCAGGGTGCAAGCATGGCACCCTTGGGCCAAATGTCAAACCGACCACATGGTTGAAAAACCATACGAGTATTGCACGAGTATTCAGATTCAGAAAGGTATAGTTAGCCTACCTATCATGTCTCCTTAGGCGTATAATAAGGTGGATTTTTTTGCGCACAGGGGACAAAATGGCAAAAGTCATTGAATGACCCCCCGGTGACCCTCTGTCAAACCATTAAACATTTTAACAGTTGTTTCGCGGTACCTAGCAAAATCCTCGAAAAAACAAAAAGACTTGGGAACACTGGGTTAGCCTCCTACTGTACAAATAAATGTTCCCCTGCTCCCCCCATGCAATGTGAGGAAAATACCAATGTCATTTACAGTTCAACAAAGTGGACCAAACATTGATTTAGGGGGGAGAAGGGATGGAGGGTCCTGGTATTACGCTCCAAAATTGCCAAATGCCACATTATGATCTCAAAAGTCTGAGAAAATTAGCCCTGAGTGGGCTGTTGTGTGACTGCAGGTTCCAAAAACTTTTTTCGAGGAGGTAGGGAACACTTAATAGCGAGTTCTGTTTATAGAGCTTAATGAGCCGGCCCATTGTTTGGCTGTTAGCTTGGCAAACGGGTTCATATGAGGAATGGCAAACTACTTAATATGAAGTAGTTTTGTACAAGCTTCAAATTTTAATTTTGAATCCTTACAAAAGAAGGCAATTGATATGCGTTTTTAAACACAGTAAGACAGTTTAATGGACCCCTGTATAAACAGGGGTGTAGATATTGAAAAATGCCCAAGGGGTGCCAAGGTGCCACCCTGCAGATTCTAATTCAGGAGGCTGTGAAGAGATGTGATAAACCACAAAACAACATTGTGTGGATGTAACCCGGAACACGAGAGTGAGACCACAAAAGACCACAGCACTGAAGGAGAAAATGCATTAAGCCAGAAAATGTGATGAAGTCATCAAGGCAAAGGCCTATATGGTACGACATGTCATTGGGCGAGGGGCTGTGGCTGGCATGGGTCTCATGAGACTGGCGTGCGGGGGTCCAACGGTTTGAACCCAGTCCCACCTCCTGGACTTTTCTCTTGCTTTTCTCCTTTTACACCTTCCCCTTCTCCCTGGGAATAGGCTAAAACGTCAGTCTCGTGAGGGTTTAAGGAGGAGTGCCCATTTCAACATATGTATTTTTGAACTTTTATTGATGGACCTTGACCTCTGAATTGATGCTTATGTGAAGTGTTTCACCCCGAGGTGGTTAGCTTCTTATTTACTCTCCAGAGGCAAAAGGAAAGTATTGACACCTTCTGGGGATGAGGCGTTATGAAAAGACACATAATGAAAATATTTTCTGGGATTACCAGTAAACGTACATTTTGTGTTGTATCTCTGAAACTACAAGAATTTGAAGCTTAAATTTTGAAAATTGGCTTTCATTTGACATCAAAAAATTGTACTACTTCGGTGAGGCCCTGGGGATGAAAATGTGATGGGCATTCATCCTCCTTAATTGGGGGTTGTTGGGAACCAGACTTAATTCTCAGTGGTCCACAGTGGGCTTTTCGAGCACTCATTTTAGTACCAAATAATGTTAAAGGGATACGCAGTGATTTTCTCAAATATAAAACTCCTATCTTACGTAATTGTGAATGTTGTATTAGAATTGTTTGGGGGGCAAAACTACAACAATTACTGTGTAAAATACCAGAAAAACAAAACAAAAAAAAACCCAATGCAAAGGAAGGCCTATGAATTAGTATACAGGAATTGAAAAGCGTATCCGGGGTCATACTAAAGGTAACAAACATGGCTTTTTCAGCAATTCATAGGCGAAGGTGGTACACAGGAACATGGTGTAGAGAACTGCAGGAACAAGAAGATGGTGATGAAGAACTGCGGAACAAGAAGATGTCTTCAGCACAAAGACGTGGAGGAAGAGGAGGAAGAAGAGGAGGAAAAGAATATAGTCCGGAGCTTCCTAGTTTGGAGGAAGACAAGAGGAGGAGCTAAGGTGAAATCTGTGAGTATATGATCATTGTTGTTAAATGTGATTGTAAATAGTACTAATAATATTCTATAAACAATAACACTACATGGGCAGGCGGAATTGTGCATGAATCAGTTTTGTTAAAGATGCCAGTTTGTATTTAAACCAAATTGTGTGTTTGTCTCACCGAAACACAGGTCGGGATGGATACATGGCAATCACTTTCTGGTGTCAGTCAGAGCTTGTCCACCAGCAGTACTTGAACTGCAATGGCCTCGTTGACAAAGTTTTTGGGGACATGAAGGGGTTTTGGACTTGAGCAATCCTGCAAACTGTGGATTGCATAATATATGGGTGATCCTGTTTCAGGGGTCGATTTTAGGCTGTTTTTGACATCTAGCTTGATCTATTTTCCTCAGGGTGTTACATTGACTATCATGTGGTTAATGCTTGAGGAATATATCAGAAGGATTGATAAAGATGTAAATTAACAATTTACAGTAAAAAAACAACATTAAGAATTTACTATTAAAAGATCACCAGAATCTCAATTAGGCTATTTGCTTTTGGTCTCAGTTATGTCTGACACCACAAGAGTATAATCTGTGTTATTTTTCCAGACAGATTACTTCTCACATTCATTGACACTGTAGTGTTCATATAATTTTCCGGGTAAATTAACATACTCAATAAGTGTAAAATTGAAAAATCGACTAACAGGGACACAAAAAACCCCTTGCGTCCCAGTCAAAAAGAGTTATGTCGGACACCAAAAATTTGGGAGAAAATATCACTGCTATGCAAAAAATCATGAACGAAAATAGCCACAAACGGAAAATATGGATACCTACCATCTTTCCACAGAACAAAGGCGGTTCTCGAACCACAAAGGTCCATCGCCCGTGCAGTAGCAACAATTAAGATCTCAGACGATTGTGTGATAGAAATATAAGGGTTCTTGAAAAACTGGGTTCTTCCACTTGACAGGCCCTTCAAAATTTTTGGCACTGAACTGGTGACCCACCCACCACAGTTTCATCATCCTACCAAAGGTTTAGTGATTTGACCGTGAATGACCACCACATGACCTTTAAAAATTTTGGCATTGAATGGTGACCACATTCACTAGGTTCCATGACCCAACAACCCATGTGCAAGATTTGACCTTGAAGGGACCTTGAAAGGACTACCAAAATGTTTGGCACTGATTGTGTGACCATACCCACCTAGTTTCAGCCTCCTACCATATGTTAAGGGTGATTTTACCTTGGATGACCCCACATGACCTTGAAATGGAACTTCCAAAGTTTCAACACTGAATGTTGACCACACCCACCAAGTTTCACCTTCCTACCACATGTTTAGTTGATTTGACTTAAATGACTCGGATGACCTGTGTGCAAATGACCTTCAAAATTTTTGGCCACGGGAATGTGAACCATACCCACAATTTTCATCCTCCTACCACATGTTAAGTGATTTGACCTTGGATGACCTCGGTGCTCTTGAAAATGACCTCAAATTTTTTGGCACTGAATGTTGACCACACCCACCAAATTTTCATCCTCCTACCCAATGTAAGTGATTGAGCCTTGGATGACCTTGAAATGACCTTCAAATTTTGCCACTGAATGTTGACCACACCCACCAAATTCATCCGTCCTACCACATGTGAAGTGATTTTTTGACCTTGGATGACATCGGAGGACCTTGAAATGACCTTCAAAATTTTCGGCACTGAATGTGACACACCAACCAATCGTTTCATCATCCTACCACAACAGATTAAGGTTTATAGCTTTTTTTTGCGATTTTGACCCCATTTACTTCATATGACACAATGCCACAGACCCTCCTCAGAACTCATCGCCCAGCCTTACTGAGTGACATTATGGTCGAAGACGGAACGCCCATACTTGCTCCAATCAAAAAGATATCGTATGTTGACCAATGTTTATTAAGCGATTTTAGCCTATTTTGCCATATTTGACCCTATTTTGACCACATTTGAACTTGACCCATGTCCACATGACCCAATTTGGATCCCACCCCGCCACTTGAGATACATCTATGTTTGCAAAGATGGATTCCAAACTTGCTTAGTTCCAAAGATATAGTGCGGGACGCACAAACACACGAGGCTACACGGCTTACCATTTCATAGCCCCTTCGCCAACAAAAAGTTGGCGGGGGGGACAAAAATGGAACTGATAGTTAATCTAAGTAAAGCCTGGGTTGATTTATAGTGCTAAAATATGCATAAAAATTTCTTTTTGTCGATTTCAGGATTTGGTGTCCCAGTGTCTGACAGATTATAAAATGGCCATTTTTTGCTGGTGGTGATGAAGATTTTTTTTTCAGATTTTCTGTTTGTATTATAAAAGGTTGCCTAAACTCATGTTTACCTATGCATATAACCCTTTTAAGAGTTTTAATTTTTGTCATTGGTGGGTTATTTGGATTTAAATGCTCCTGTCATGTCCCGTTGTTATGTCTGACAAAGTGCAGGACGATTTTTGGTGTTGTTGGCATCCTACTTTTTTGGATAACATCGTAGCTAAAACTTCTTTTGGATTCGACAAATATAAACTAGTCCCTTATTTGAGCAAATTTGAACATTCACAACAACAAAGTGACATTTTTGAGGTTTTTCCCCCCCATTTTTGTCACATAAACTTGGGACCCTGAAAACAGGGAAAGAATAGAATCACCCCATATTCATAAATTCAAATCCAGGTAGTATCTAATAAATATAAGGGTATAGTAATGATACCTTAGTGGTAATTAGATAAATGGGAGGTAGGATGTTGGGCTACAGGATGACCCTCAGAGAGGTCAATTTGGGTATTTTATAGACTTGGATACCAAACTTATCAGCTGTGAAACCCTGATTGTAAGCTGGAAACAATAGTGACCTCCAGATGTCAAAGGTAAAAGAGGCCAAATGGAAATAATATAAACTATGGGCTGTGCCTACCAAACTTGATCATGTGAACTAGCATTGTTTTTTGGCAAGTGTTTAGAATGATGGTGAGCTTCATAGAGGTCCCACAATCTGGTTAAATCTGTTCTTCAATCCTACCAAATTTCGTCATATGACCCAATGATGCAAGCTTGGAACAATGAGACCCTTCAAAATTAGACAAAGGTCCAAAACATTATTTCAAATGGGTTTAACTAGTGTTAAACTTGGTTGTATGTACCCCCAGTGTGATGAAAAGCTGAGAACATGAATTCAAATAGGTCAAAGGTCCAACAGGGTCAAATGGGTTTGGACTATGCTCTGTTGTACCAAACTGATTATATGAACGATGGTTGCACACAGAACAATGACCTTCATAGAGGGTCAAAGGTCAACTGAGGTCAAAGGTGTAACACATGGTTGGCCACAATTACCAACGTGGCGGGTGGGTGAATAGCCTTTAATAACATTATTTAAGCTTGGAACAATAGTACTCTTGGTCAAGTGGGCAAACTATACACTACAGGACATATTTTTTTTAGGGTGACCCAATAAAAAGTGAACCCATCTGGCTGCCATTTTGACATAAACTTCCGAAGGTACTTTTTGGTTTCTATTGGAATATTACTAAACTATAGGTAGTCTAATGTAATGTGTAAAAAATCTTTTTAAAAACTAGTGCCAGAATAAGTCTCCTGGCGTATTTGAACAAACATGGGCAGATATAATTTTGTCCACATGTTGAAGCATATTGACAATTGCTATAGATGATGTGAATGTGTTGATGTTTTATGGCGCACCCTGTTGGTGTAGAGAGAAACACTGGCCAGCAAAAGCACCTATACTTTGCATGGGAAATTCTGTTTTTGCTTGCTGTAACTTTTGGTTTGAATTAAATAATACTACTTTCTTATCAAGCATAATAAGCTAATACTACCAGCTGTTATTTTGTGACCAATTTTAGATCAGGAAAGATTCTTCAAGTAATTTATAACCCGATTTTTATGTGGTCGTACAGAAACTACTGTAATATTGTGCATGCCAGAAAAAACGAGGGCGTCCTGATGAAGGTGCACCAAGTTGACGTTTATAGGTCACATCATCTCTAGGACCTACCATAATAGCTGGGGACAAGTCAAATATTGCTGCCATTTTTGAATAATAAGCCCACCGACTATGGTGCGATTCTTTTAAGATTTGTTCATCGGTTACATGAGACTACCCTATAGTTGTCCCCGCCGGAAACGTAGTTTCTTTTTTGAAAGGGGACTATAAACAGGCAACGTATGGTAATCGGAGGATGGCTGTATGTATTGTGTTGCAAAAAATGTTAACCCTTGTACATAATTGGTCAATCTATCAATACTTTCATGGATTTCATGGGATAATTATCACATAATCATCACATGAATAGGGGCACACATATGACCCCACTAGAGTTGGGGTCAAAGGTCTGTAGAGGTCATTTGATGTCATTCCCAAATGTACATTAATGAGTCACTGTCACTATTTTTCGGGACCGGGGTTAGCACGTTTCTGAAATTGGTGGTGGGTTGCCCCTTGACGATGTTGTATGGTTAGTGGATGAAAGGTCATCAGGGTTATATGGGGTCATCTAGGGGTCAATTTCCATGGAATGTCCTAGGGACACCAAACTTGGTCAGAAGAACCCACTGGCCTAACTGCCAGAACAATGTTGAGGTTCAAAGGTCATACAGGGGTCATCTAGGGGTCAATTTCATGGGAATGTGCTAGGGTACCAACCAAACATGGTCAGAAGAACTGATCTAAATGAGAACAATGCCGAGGTCAAAAGGTCATGCAGGGGTGGGGTCATCAGGGGTCAAGGAGGTCAAAAATTAACATAGCCTGTACAAATATATACAGCTCTATGTGATTACTATCTCCACATTGGCGGGGACATATTTTAAGCAACACGTAAATCCGAGTTCTACTAGTTTTCAGTAATATACCAGAAAACCCAAAATGATCTTCTGGAAGTATGTCAAAAATGCGGCCAAAAAGGGGTTTAACTTTTATGGGTCAGTAGGTGTTTGTATAACCTAAACATTTCTCTTATTGTCTTCATTCTCTTTTGGAACTGGTTGAGTCCAAGCAACAGTCAGTGAATCGCCAGTTAATGTTTTCTTCTTGTTTGCCATTTCTTTAACTAGTTGGAACCTGCCAACAGAGCAGGCAAAGGGAGATCAAAAGATTGCAAGTACACAGACACCGAGAGACAAAGTTGAATGAATGAAGTCAGACATCTATTCAAACGATATTTTGAAAGGGAGCTAACCCCAGGAGAGACAGCCATACAGGCAGCAGCAATGAAGAAGACTCGAACAAAGGGTGAAAATGTGGAGGATTCAAATGAAAAGTATTAAATCCAAAGTGAGCTATATGCGAAAACACAAGCAAGTACAGTGACAGGCAGCAAGAATAAGAGTCGATCAAAAGGTCAAATGAGGTCAAAAGGTGTAAACCATGTTCCACAATCCCAAAACGTGGGTAATATGAACCTTGATTTAAGCTTGGAACAATAGTAATCTTGGTCAAGTGGTCAACTTACATACAGGCCACTAGGGTGACCAAGAAAAGTGAACCCATCTGGCTGCCATTTGGACATACTTCCAGAAGGTAATTTTTGGTTTTCTGGTAATTATACTAAATCTATAGGAGTCTAATGATAACTGGTGAAAAAAAAATTCTTTAAAATATGCCAGGAATAAGTCTCCTGGGCTTATTTGAACAAAATGGCAGAAATATCATTTTGTCCACATGTTGAGCTATTGCCAATTGGCGATAGATGATGTGACATTTGTTTATGTTTATGGCGCCCCCTGTTGGGTGTAAGAGAGAAACTGGAAGGCAAAAGCACCTATACTTTGCATAGGGAAATTCTGTTTTTTGCTGTAACTTTTGTTTTGAATTAAATAATATAATGTCTTATCAAGCATAATAAAGACTAATGATTACAGCTGTATTTTGTGACAAATTTAGATCAGGAAAGAATCTGCAGTAAGGTATAAACCAGATTTATGTGGTCGGTCACAGAAAACTAATGTAATATTTTGCTGCCAGAAAACAACAGGGGGCGTCGTGAATTGTCAACAAGTGACGTCTAGGTAACATCATCTATAGGGACCTACCATAATATCTGTGGACAAGTCAATTTCTGCCATTTTGATTAAAATAAGCCCACCAGACTTATTGTTGCATCTTTTTTAAAGATTTGTTCATCGGTACCATTAGACTACCTATAGTTGTCCCCGCCGAAACATAGCTTCGAAAGGGGACTATAAAACAAGGGACCGTATGGATATCCGGATGGAGGGCTGTATGTAGTGTGTGCTAAAAATGTTAACCCTGACATAATTGGTCACCGATTCACATACTTCATGGATTTTCAGGGGACGTACACATAATCATCACTGAATAGGGCACAATATGACCCCACTAGAATTTGGGTCAAAGGTCATGTAGAGGTCATTTGAGGTCATATTCCAATGATACATAATTGTCCATGTAATCTATTTTTTCGGAGACCGGGGGTCGCACGTTTCTGAAACTGGGTGGGTGGTTGCCCCTTAACCTTCCGAAGACCGAGTTTGTATAGGTTAGTGGATGAAAGGTCATCAGGGATTCTCGGGGGTCATCTAGGGTGGTCCAATTTCCATCGGAATGTCCTAGGACCACCAAAAACTTTGGTCAGAGAACCAATGGCCTAAATGCCGAACACTGTTTGAGGTCAAAATGTAATAAGGGGTCATCTAGGGTCAATTCACATGGGGAATGTGCTGGGGTGGCGGGGTGGGTGGGGGGGACCACCAAACATTGTCAGAAGGACCACTATCTAAATGCAGAACAATGCCGAGGTCAAAGGTCAGTAGGGGTTCATCAGTGTCAAATGAGGTCAAAATTACCATAGACCTGTACACATCATATACAGCCTATGTGTACTGATCTACACATTAGGCGGGGACATATTTTACGCAACACGTAAATACGAGGTATACAGTTTCGTAATATACCAGAAAACCCAAAAGATCTTATGGAAGTATGTCAAAATGGCGCCAAAAATGGGTGAACTTTTTATGGTGTCAAGTAGGGTTTGTATTACCTAACCATTCTTCTTTATGTCGTCATTTCTCTTTGAAAACTGGTTGAGCCAAGACCAGTCAAGTAGATCGCAGTTAATTTTTGCTTTCTGGGAGCATTTCTTTAACTACGTGGAACCTTGCAACAGAGCAAGAGTAAAGGGAGATCAAAAGATTGAGTAAACAGACACGAGGACAACAGGTGCATTGAAGAAGTCAGACATCTATTCACAACGATATTTGAAAGGGATGTAACCCCAGGAGAGACAGCCATACAGGCAGCAATGAAGAAGACTCGAACAAAGGTGGAACCATGTGGAGGATTCAAATGAAAAGTATTAAATCCAAAGTGAGCCTATATGCGAAAACACAAGCAGTCCAGTCCAGGCAGCAGAAAAAGAGTCGAACAAAGGGTGGAACCATGTGGAGGTTCAAATGAAAAGTATAAACCAAAGTGAGCTTTGCGAAAACACAGCAGTATCAGTACAGGCAGCAATCGCAATAAGAGTGAACAACGGGTGGAACCATGGGAGGATTCAAAGAAAAGTATTAAATCCAAAGTGAGCTATATGCGAAAACCAAGCAACAGTACAGGGCAAGCCATGAATAAAGCGAACAACGGGTGGACCCTGTGGAGGATCAAATGAAAAGTATTAAATCCAAAGTGAGCGATTGCGAAAACACAAGCACGTACGTAAACAGGCAGCAATGAATAAGAGTCGAACAAAAAAAAAAAAAAAACGGGGGGGTTGGAACCATGGAGGATTCAAATGAAAAGATTAAGCCAAAGTGAGGCTAATGCGAAAAACACAAGCAGTACAGTCAGGCAGCAATGAATAAGAGTCGAACAACGGGTGAACAATGTGGAGGATTCAAATAAAAGTATTAAATCCAAGTGAGCTATATGCGAAAACACAAGCAGTACAGTACAGGGCAGCACGCATAAGAGTCGAACACGGGTGGAACCATGTGGAGGATTCAAATGAAAAATTAAATCCAAAGTGAGCTATATGCGAAAACACCAAGCAGTACAGTACAGCAGCAATGAATAAGAGTCGACAACGGGTGGAACCATGTGGAGGATCAAATGAAAAGTATTAAATCCAAAGTGAGCTATATGCGAAAACACAAGCAGTACAGTACAGGCAGCAATGAATAAGAGTCGAACAACGGGTGGAACCATGTGGAGGATTCAAATGAAAAGTATTAAATCCAAAGTGAGCTATATGCGAAAACACAAGCAGTACAGTACAGGCAGCAATGAATAAGAGTCGAACAACGGGTGGAACCATGTGGAGGATTCAAATGAAAAGTATTAAATCCAAGTGAGCTATATGCGAAAACACAAGCAGTACAGTACAGGCAGCAATGAATAAGAGTCGAACACGGGTGGAACCATGTGGAGGATTCAAATGAAAAGTATTAAATCCAAAGTGAGCTATATGCGAAAACCCAAGCAGTACAGTACAGCAGCAATGAATAAGAGTCGAACAAAGGGTGGAACCATGTGGAGGATCAAATGAAAAGTATTAAATCCAAAGTGAGCTATATGCGAAAACACAAGCAGTACTAATCATTGGTCCTTTGATATGGTGTTGCTGTCTTCCAAGTATATGTATGATTTGTATTCATAAGTGAGTTAAAAGATCAGACCTCTTTTCACCTCAAAGAGTTTTAAGTCGCCATCACTAAATGATCGTGTCGGATATGGTCTTGTGTCATTATGCTGGAGAACCAAAAATGTGGAGCCCTTACATTTGGCATTTACAACAGTGAAAAATCACAATTAAATCCCAGAGAGGTCAATTATGTGTGTGTAAATAAACTAAGACATCACAAAAGTCAGATGTTAGTAAACTACATAACTTGAAAATTATAGCTTTTATTTGTTTTACAAAGCTATATACGAGAAAGGGCATTCAATAAAAAAAATTCTGACACCATTTGTTTTGTGGATTCAGTGCCATTTCAAAGGTGATTTATGCACATTTCAATTGTTGCACTAAACTGTATCCAGCGCCAAAATAAGGGTGGCTTTTGAACCACCTATCTTGACGTTGCTCCCGTAAATCTTATGAAAACAACACGTGCATGAAAAGTGTTTGAAAAAAGCCACCCATTCTCACATGCTGAATCTGGATTGATGGGAGTTTCTGCAAAACAACTGGGCAGTTATCATTTCACGTGGAAGAGAATCCACAGATACTGGTCACTGAACCAAAGATGTGTTAAACTTCTTTGGATTTTTTTTTCTGTATTTATTTCAAAAAACCCAAATTATATAATTCATAATAAGTTATAGTCCCTTTTAAATGGGCTGCTTGACCACTTTTGTCAAAATCTATAAAACCCATTTCAATGGCCAGTAAGGTGCTCTAATGACTCCATGTGACCTTGACCTAATTTTGTGAAAATCTGGCAAACCATCTTCTGCAAATATGGTGCTACCACCACCAAACTTGCTACAAAAACCATTAGCCCAAGATTGTGAGGTTTTTACAGAGTTGCCTTTCATGGCCCCTGTGTTACCTTTGACCCCATCCTTCCTCAAATCTAATACACAACTCTTTTCACAGATATAAGTTCTATTATCACCATAGTGTGTCTCGACGGCAACCGCGACGCAGGTGACACAAGCGTTCCGGGGAAATGTATTTTTTGTATCATGAAGGTCAGTGTTTTGGGTTGGGAATTTGAGGGGCTACTTGAGAGACAAACACATAATTGTATCTGAGTGGCCCCCCCTTGGTCACTAAGTCACTAACCTTGCATAACCCGATATGTTTTAGTGGGTGCGAGGTACCATACAAATGATCTTGTGGCAACGATCACTCTAAGAATCAAATTTTTTATATTGGGATTAGAATTGATATCCATGCACGATGGATTCATATGCAGAAAATTTGTTCATTTGATGCCATCTATATTAAGACATTCAAGGTAGACCTTATACAAGGAACGTCTCCTATGGTTTGATTTTGGTTTGACTGACATTTTGAATTTTATGCAGAATTTAATAGTTTATGAATTTTTCGAGTTACAATTTAAATGTTTATATACATGTGCATTGTATGGCCTGTTTCACAGGAAGAGCAACTTTTAAGGGTTTTGCCTTGAGGACCAAATGTGTTAACACTGGAAGGCTAGTAGATCATTGTGGATATTTTTTCCTTACAACATTACAAGCTTACTTCCATTAGCTTTTAAACAAAGTTCATTCTCTTTTAATAAACGGAGGCAGTCACTACCAAATGGTCCAAAATGCTGACAGCAAGCATCACACTTAAGTGCATGTGTTTTTTGTTTTCAGCTGACATTTTCACCCCTGTTAAGCACATCACTTTACCACCTTTTTAATTTATGTTTAGTTATTAGCATGTTGTTTTGAACATCTAAAATAATTGATAGCTTTTAGGGTAGCTTAGACCCTGTCAAGTGAGGCAGGACAAGACATTTTCCATTCACAGTTGTACACACTTTTGTACAATGTCCAGAAAGTTGTATTTTATTTTATTCCATGCCAAGGGTGATCCTGGTTATTCCAAACTAGGGGTTGTTGTGGCTGTGACTGTTTCTGTTCACATTTATGTTCACAATTTGTCATGCCCTGCCATTTTTGGGGCAGGTTTTTTTCTTTAGTAGTGGATTTATTTATCCCCAGTGCTTATAGTATTTAGTACATTGTAACTATTTGGTCATGCTCTCAGCATGTGAAAACGTTTTAAGATTATATGTAGTCAAATGCATGACACATCTGACTTTTCTTCACATGTGACGCCAAACCTTTGTCAACGTTCCCTTCTTCCAGTCTGGCACTCATGTCTCAAAAAAAAACTCAGCACGCCAATTGCTTGTGAATTTTTAGTATATTTGTAGTTCCTATATGGTAAATGAATGGATAAGACCATTTGAAGATCTTTTGATTTTAGTCACAATACAGATTAAAAGCTCCAGAAACCATAAATGTACATCCTTAACCCTTCCGAATTGATACAAAGAACAAGTTTTTAACAGTTTAGAAGTGCATCGCCTGTGAAATATGTCATATAACAACAAAGCCAATATTATATTTGAAAGTTTTTGTCAAAATTCATATATGTACGATGAACCTATATTTGAGGGGAAACAGATTAATTACAACAGGGGTATTACCTCTCATAACACTGTTAGATCTGCATGTTGTCCTGTTGCTTGTCCTAGATGTTTCAGAATACATCAATAATGAAAGGGGGACAAGGCCTTTTTAAATCAATAATTAGCATATTTATTCTCACCCTAATGGCACCAGTGTTTGGATCCAAAAGTTTTGCAACTTTGGTAGCTTTTTGTAAAAAGCTCCTAATGTTGTGCAATGTGCAGTCAGGAATCATTTTGATTCCTGTTGAAGAGCTTGAAATGTCAATTACTGTAAAAATTACTAATGCTACATCAGATATCTGCAATACCTAAATAAGTATGTACAGTACACACAAACTACAAAACTTGGGAGCTTCTAAGAAAAATTGTTTACCATTTTTCGATTGATAACATTTGGAAGATGTTTTGCGGCTGAAATAAAAAAGTTGTTTGAGTGCTAACTACTGCCACCATGCTTTCATTGTTCTACAACTAAATCATACAGTCCACAGTTTAAAACAGGTAAAAATTGTCAGTTAGCTCTTGGAAATCTGAATCCATATCACTTAAACTTATGCACTGTGTGGTGTCTTAATCAGCACCCTCACACACATGATTTTTAAATTTGCAATATCATTGCTAGTTATTCACGCACAAGTTCAATCCTGTTGTCACTTGGTATCAGTACGCACACACAAACTCGAATGTTTCAACTTGTAAGCTAGTCCCTTCCTAACCATTACCCCTGTAGGCTTAACCTGAAATGTGAACTTTTGAACCGTTTTTCATGATATCTCCAGAACGAAACACCCTTATATAGAGCAGCTAATACCTTTTCTGAATCCGGAAGCTAGAGGAAGTGTTTTTTTGTGACATTTGACCCCTGTATAAATTTCAATTCTCCCCAGCTGACAAAGCTACTTATCTGAACGTTCTATCATGCGTTTTGGTATATCCCCGTAGGTTGCATACCCACTGGTAGCAAAATTATTTTGTACCTCTTGGTAGTGGAAACCTTAGGGCCTAAGGACTAACTGGAAAGGAATCAAATTTGATATATGATCGATAAAACGTAAATTTTCCTAATTGATCAGTTATTATTAAGAATATGTAATGAAACACATTAAGGTTGGTGTTAACCCCAAATACTTATGTTGCCACTTCTCCCATCATGCTAATGCTTGCACTTAAACTGTATAATAAAGCGGGCAGCCCAAGTGGAAAATGTTAAATATGATCCGGGGAAACCCCAAAACCATAAAACCTTAACTTTAGATACGGCATGAAGTGACCGTAAATCGTGCCATTGCCTGTTAACCTTTTTTCCAGAGATGGCACAGGAACTACATGACCCCTATAATAGGTCGATTCAATAAACGCTAGGGGTCCTTGCATCACTTTATAATCTTCTGGACAAAACATACATGGAATAAGGTAATGAAAGACAATTTTGACTTTAATTAAAAAGGTACCAAAAGGCAGGGTGCATAATACATCAGCAAGTAGTACATCAGCTGACATACTTTCTCGTTTGTTATTGCTTGAAAAATATTCCTACTTCATTTGAAACTAGCTATGGGGAACCGGGAAAACTCAAATTACCCCAGACCAACCCAGATGGGGGAGGCAGTTAAAGGACAATTGACATCTGTACAAGAAATTCAAAGAATCAGTCAATGTTAACTGGACGGTTTTTTTTTTGTAAATATAAGAGGGTCATAAAACTACCAGTATCATGTGAAAAAATTTCAAATCGCAGCCCGTTGGGAAATACACAATTTTCCTTGTATTTGTTTTCGGAAAGCTAAATATTTGTCGGTCCTCAAAGTTGGTCCATTGGCATGGATGGGTGAAAGAAAATCAATTCAATGCAGTATCTCAAAGAAAGGGAATTCCCTTCAATCAAAGCATTCTGGATGAAAGAGACTGACCCGGATGGTCTGGGCTGCCAACTTGAAACATATCAGGGATGTGGGTTGGGGCAATACATATGAGGTAGTCCAGGGTGAAAAAATATTGCCCCTCCCCCACCCCCCCCCCCCCCACGGGCACTATTTCTATGAGATTTTTGTCTGATGAAGGGACGTTTGATGATGATATGCTGTAACAAAGGTCACTCCTAATGTATGGTTGTGATGGTAATGCTGAATGCGAAGTGTCAAGTTGAGTAGCTAGCAACTCTTGATGAAAAATGACAGTCTAATATCATTCTAATACAAACACTGCTATACATCTGTTTGACTTTGTATATCCAGAATACCGGCTGTAGACCAGAGAACATCGTGAAAAGAAAAATTGCACCCTGCCAAGTACCCCCCATTTTATCAGGATTGTCCCATTTTTTTCAGTTTAAAACACAAACAATTGGACATTCTCGTGTTTTAAAAAAAAAAAATTGTGAACACAAAAAAATATAGCCATAGGTTACGAGAATTGTGTGAAAGTCTGAAAATCTGGGTTTTCTTGACCTTCAAAGTTACCATATGCTGGGCTGTTGGACACTTTAGTGTCCATATGTGGTGTTTCAAAATTGTTGGCAAGGTTATGTATTTTGTGATTCTGAAACACGTATTAAAAAAAAAACTTGGAAAATGTTTGTTGACATGTGGCAATTGGAAAATAAGTAAGTTGACATATTTAGGTATTTTACAACCGGCGAATCACACATGGCAATAAAACTAACACAACTTCTAAGCTGGATGTGTACACGGTAGAGTGTCGTAGGCACCATAAATTTACAGATGTTAAGAGCATATTTTAAAGCTTTCATTCATCACAAACACGTAACATTTGGTTACTAGGGTCATCAACCATCAAAATTATGGATAACCGCAATGTCAAATTTGATGTTCCATTTTATATTTGTCATAATTTTGAATTTTCCCCAAAAAAGTTCTCTGAAGCTGGGAAATATTACAAATATCCATATAATTGTTTATGGCTCACAAGTGTAACAACTAGGCAAAAAGAGGGTGATTTTTTAAACATTTTGCCATTTTAATTCACAACCTGTCATGACACCTGCATTTTTCCTACTGAGGCAACTTGTTACACAGATTAGCATATCATCCGATCTTTCTCTGTATAATGGACACTTTCCCAAATGCATCTCAGGTATAAACAAGCCGGGTAACATTTGCTGGGCCCATGGATCCCCCTATTTTTTATTCACTAATCTTGCTCATTGGAAACATACAGGGCCATTTCTGAGGGGGGCAGTAATTCATGACAAGGGGTAACCACACGTGACCAAGAAAAGGCTTAGAACAAGGGTGTTTTTCATTATGTCAGGATCAGGCACTTACTCTTGTAACCGAAAAGGGTTAAAAAATTCAATCAAAATCAAGAAAAATGGTATGTTTTTAAACAAGATTTTACCTTATTAGGTCCGTAATCAGCATCCTCCGCGAAAAAAAGTCTGTAAAATTGCCAATCCCAATCCAAAATTGATGACAAAATATTTTGACAAAAAGTTAATGCTCAATCAAAATCTTACGACTAACGATTTTCCCAGGCAACCACTTGCCTATAGTCCTAGACCAGACGATGTAGTCACGCTTCACAATGTGGGACACTTGCTGTGCATTTCACTGCAAAAGATTAGATTCTAAAAAATGCTCATTCTATATGGGGAATGTTGTAAAATAGTATTGGATCGATCATAAATCTGTTGGGTTCGAAGTTCATAATCATCCCCAGGTAGGAAAAATTATTCAATTTTTTTTTCGGGGACTAACTCTATTTGGTTTGACACGTGATTTCGCCTACTGAGTTTTTCCTCGCCCGGGAACAGAGTAAGTTGCGACAGAATATTTGTATTTATGGGTCATTTTATACGTTGTGTCCTCCATCATCTGATATAGACTTAAAGATTAATTTGCCTTTAATTGTAATTACATCTCATGGCTTGGCAAGACACTGGCGTACACAGTTGTGTTCAAACCATAACACCACCACACGAAGATTTGAAACTACCACTGGCATTGTTTAGTGGTTTTTTTTTTTTTTTGTGATGCTTGGTCACGCATGGTACCCGAGTGCCCTTGTCAATGAAGACTGGGCCCCTGGGGACAATTTTGACTTTACTGTGGGACACGGGAAGTGGTAGTCCTCGCAACAAAACCCCATGTTAATAAGAATTAATCCCTCGAAATTAAGTACCTTGATCCTAATCGTGCTTGACTTACCCGGAATTATATCCATTTTTAATATCGGATGAACGGCCATATTTTTCTCATTCCTCCTCTCATGAAATTTCATTTTTCTCTAAATCCATCTTGTTTCGAAGATAGAGCAAAAAAACTGCCGTTTTTTAATGGTTGACCATAGAAATTAGCGCAATGTACAACTGTATAGCGAACAGGGTGGAGAACACACATAACGCTTTGTACTCTCAAAACCGCAATATCCTTTAATCACGTAACTTGATTGTGAGTGTATGCCTATGCTAGTGCTTTGCCTTTCGAAAAGAGATCGCGATCACGAAAATCGGAACAGGCGCCTTTAAAAGTAATGCCGTGTTTATTATTTCATAGTATTATATATAAATTCCTTGGTTTGTTTTTAAACTGGGGAACAGCAACTTACAATGCCTGTGTTTCATTGCTGGACTTTCCTGCAATTCGCCTTGGCCCAGTATTATCCGTATTTTATCGTAAGGGGATTGTGCCCCACTTTTCGCTCTCCAGTATACTTGCAGTACAACATTTCATTTTCCGAAATGCTCTACACAAAACACCGGATCATTCTCGGTGCTCATAATACACAATGCCTTGTATTTGAGTGAGATTTTTTGGAAATTTACAAACTATATTTTCTCCACTTAATAATGCATCATATATTTTGTCAAAAAATATGGTTTTTCTGTTTTTGGCGGCCGTCATGGTATAAGTTTGCAGGGGGGCAAGGTTTGTACTTGGTTAATTAAAAAACGTGTCTAATGGTTTTGAAGTTGCAACCAACTTATTCATCTATTCACAAGGTTAAGAAAGGTAATAGTTTGGGCCTTATCTACTGTCTTTAGTTCAATCAGGATTATAGACTTAAACAGTTCAAGGTCTCTGGGTAATTCTTTCCAGAGAGTGCTCCCGATGTTGACGAAACTAGTCTAAAATTGTTACTTGTCTGTTATGTTGTCCTAACATAAATGTTTATTTACTCTAAGTTGAACATTTCAATATGAAATTAGATATAAAGGGTTAATGAGCCCCACAGGCAATGTAGACCCATTGGTTACATTTTGACCTCTAATTATGTTTAATTAATGTGACCAAATGGTAAAAGCAGTGCAAGGGTTATATTTTTCCTGAATCCTATGGGACTATTAAGAACTCAAGACCAACCATTTGAAGAGAATCCAAGCATTTTGAAACATTTACCCCCAGGATGACCTTGAACCATTTTTCCTTTAATCTATTTTACTATAACCCACAGATGGGCAAACTATACCTTTCTTTAATCCTTAGACATGACAAAAAAGTTGGTTTAAGATTTTTGTACAATTAGAACCTACTTTATATGTTCCCCCTGTACAAACCTTGCCCCCTGCAATAATACAAGATGGCGCCAAAAAAATGATGAAAACCATATTTTTTAGTTATTTTATGATAAGATTAAGTAAAAAAACAGGTTTGCAAGATATAACCAAAATTTTGTGACATAAGGGCCATACACTACAGTAGAAGACATTGCTGTTGCATATTTAAACCACCATGGTAGTGATAGGATACTATGATTGTATTATATGAACATTGTGATTTAAAACAACGACACAAGCTGTGTTACCAAAGTTGTTCCCACAAAGAATGCAGGGTGGGACTCTGTTTTTATCATTTTATAGGCATACTTAGATGTGTAACGACGAATAAGATTTTGCTAAAAATTCATTGTATGTATCAGATACGTCCATTTTGACGGCAATATTTACTGTTCGTTTAGCACCAATGAACTTCAGTAAGCGAAATATGGATTTGTCTAAACGCTTTGAATAGCACAACACTTAACTTTTGTTCGAGATCCCAAACGGAAGTACGTTACAAAATTGTCAGAAGAAAAAATATTGCTTAGTCTTCCACAGGTAGGGTTAGCCTCTGGAAAATCTTATTGGTGGGGGTTCACTGGGGTGGAACATGGTAATGGAGCAATGGAACAGTGAGGACATAGATAACTACCGACCCATAAATATCGATCAAATGGTAAAGTGAATGCTCATCTCTTTCCGATAAGTGGAGATCTCCAATAATATAATTCATGTGTTAATCGAAGATGCCAACATCTCTACTTTGGTTAGTTTCAATTTACTTATGTGCATGCTACCCCAAGTACATAAAATTTCAATGAAAATGATTATAGAGAACAACTATTAAATTATGTTATGTAAGTAATTATTTCAAACCTTTTTATGGATTAAAGTGAGCGAGTCAAAACCTTGTTTTAAATTGATTGAATCCACAAGAAGTAGAATTAGTCTGTACAAATAAATAAAAGCCCCTGTGTCATTTAGTGTCACCCCTGTGACAACTATTGACGTAATAGACCCCCTACATCTTCATAGAATATAAATATACTGAATACGGAATACTACCACTAAAACGACACAATGTTCTTGTATCTGAGACCCCCTTATCGTTATACAATAAAATAGGCCATTGATGTTCATAAATGATCTGCATTGTTTGTACAGTAACAATTGTAAACATCCATACATGACCCCTCAATGTTCATACAACTATACCCACGCAAAGTTTCAGTAACATGCAACCCACTTAATGATGAATTCAACTTACAGCTGTACCAACCTATGTTCATAAAAGAAAAGACACCGTAAAGTCGCTGACCCCCTTTCTACTACATTAAAAAATAGCCTGATGTGTTCATACATATACCTCCCCATTGTTTATACAGTGAACACTTGTAACGTCCATACATGACCCCTCAATGTTCATACAACTATACCACCCAATGTTTCATGTAAACACCCTGCGTGTAGGTTTATTACGACATTAAAATGCAAAACCTGTAATGACGAAGTCAACTTACAGCTGTACAACCTAATGTTCATCAGAAAAAACAGTACAGTCGCTTTGTAAGTATGTATGTATTGTGTCTGTATGTATGGTGTATTTATGTGTGATGTGTGTATGGTTGTGTATGTTGTATGTGTGTATGATGTCTGTGTGTATGTATGTATGTGTTGTATGTATGTATGTATGTAGTATGTATGTATGTATGTAGTATGTAGGTAGGTATGTATGTATGTATTAAGGGGTGTGGTGTGTGTGTTGTGGGGTGTGTGGTGTGTTGTGTGTGTGTGTGTGGTTGTGTGTGTGATGTATGTATGGATGTATGTATGGATGTATGGTCGATTTTCATGAAAACGGTGTGCATTTTTCGCAGAAATTTGTGTCTTTATTAATAATCTTTTCGGACAACTTTATTGGCAAAAAAAACGGTAATATTTTGAGAGGAGCCGTTGAGCATGCATTTGGGCATATATAGTTTGCCATGCTTTCCGTTTTCTTTTCTAATGAGATAGTTGCCTTCAACATTGAAAAATAGGAAGAAAATGATTTTGGCCGAAACACAACATCAAACTTATAAAAAAAGTTAAAATACTAGCAGGATTTTTTTCGAATATCAATGGGTTTCTTGTGGGTGAAACGTGTAAAATTATTTAATGATGATCTTTCCTTGTATTCTCACTTTATTTTTATATTTTTAGAAAACCCAAACATAATGTCGTGAAATGAAAACCTTGTATTATGTATCTTCCACAAAGCAGATTCCTAAGGTGGTAAAAATTCTACTAAGGTTTGATTGTGCATCTCATTTCAAGGGTAAAACTAATGCGGCATTGGAATTACAAAGTCTATTGAAATGTTGAACTTTGTACAAAAATGCGACCTTTTCAGGGAACGGTATTACGTATCCACATTCTTTAGCACCAACAAGCTATTTTACATATTGATCAGAGTGCATAGCTACTTATTTTCCGACCACACAAATTATATAAACTTTTTCAAACCAGGACATCTTAGTCAATGGGAGATGTGAAAAATGGGTTCAAAAAAAATGTTTACACATTATGTGTTATTACGTTATCGTTTATTCCGTTGAATGCGTTTAGTTAACATGATCAAATATAATTAGGCCATAGATGTATAGGGTTCAATTACATGCATCTTTAGAATAGATTAGTAAAAGCAATCTTAATATAATGTTTATTAGAAAGTCTAAATTTTCAGGCAGAATTCAATACTCAAGGATTAACGTAATAAAAACTAACAAATTGGAGCATATTTCTGAGTTCATTAGTACTCACAAACTTTAACTTCGTACAAATAAAAAATGTACCCGCAACCTCTCTGATAATGTCATCAGTGCATATTTTGGTGATTTGAAATGTTGATAACGTAAAATAAACCCTATCTTTGGCTCTTGATACCCAAAATGTTCGTGTGCATACTGGAGAAAAGAACGTAAGAAGTGTTGTTGGCACTATGTTATTTTTCCCGTAATAGCTATTGAATACTTAAATGTTTAAAACATAAAACATACAATTTTGAGAAATTTTTTTTGGTGTGGTCTTACCTCAAACTTTCGCTGTTTTCATGAAATCGAACGTTATGTATTTTTATATGTTTGTTCATTTTTAGTTTCTTTTATTCAGTTTTTACATTTGTATTTTTTCAATTTTATTGTATTGATG
>JAMKCH010036701.1:0-20960 GCA_023653785.1 Ophioderma brevispina | reverse complement strand
GAAAAAGGGGCGTTAGTTGCGACAATGACCGCTGTTGACCCTACGTTGACCCCATGGGTTAAACTGTGTACACCCTATATTGAGATGGGTCAGGGTTTTATTGTGGCCAATGCTTGGTCCAATCCGACAACAAGCCTCTGGCACTAGTAGCATTTTGAAACAACCGGAAGGTGTGAGAAAACAAGAAACAAAGGAAAGAAATCACACAAATTACCAAACATAGACGTGCTACGCACACGGTAGGTAAAAATTGCCAATTCTTACAGATACAACCAAACTTGAACATAGGTTAGTTACACATGGATTATTAAGGCTAACGTTCAGATGATATTTTAAAAACTCTTCAACTTTTACAGGTAAATTCAGGACGGACTAGGGGATCCATCCAGCCTAAAAGGCTCAAAATAAGGTTGACCCCTACTCAAGATACACTAAAAGATCTGAGGGGTGATTTAGGTCAAAGTAATTCGAGGGTTGCTGAGTTCAAATATGCTGCATGCAAAATTAAATAAGTTGGTGGAAAGTGGTTGTGTAAATTTGTTTAAAGGGACACTACCGATTTTTATGATATAAACATAGCTTTTTAATACGATACAAGTATGGGCATCTTCCAGAAAATTTCAAATAATAAAACAAAAAAACAACCTAAAACAAACAAAATTATTGATTTTTATTAAAATGTATGAAAACCTAACCGCTAAATGATATTAAATTTAAAGGGGTACTATCTGATTTAAGAACTAGGAAAGCACCAACGTGGGTGAATATGATTTGCACCTGAAACCTACACAGTGTTAGTCGTGCCATTGTAACATGACAGCATCAGTACGAATAACAGTAGCACTATTACTTCTTTTCAGAAACAAAATTTATTGGACAAGTCAAATAAGTACTTGACTTCCAGTCTCTCTTTCAAGTGTCGAGAGCAGCCATTTAGGTTACACTGCTCTTTTTCGTGATAACAAACGAGTCTTGATTTGCCTATGAAAAATTCAAAGGTCATGATTCTTCAGTCTAAAAAAGGTCCGGGGGCAATGCACTATCTGAAGTGACGGTTATGGTTCGGCCCATCAGGTGAAAAGTACGGCCTTTTCAGGTAAAAGATGTACCAAAAAAAATAAGGGAGTCATCAGTCACAGCCCTGAATAAGAATGGGTGTCATCCAGTAGTAACTTTAAGAAGGGGCCATTGAGGTAGGTAACAACCTGAAGTTCAAAGAGGAAGTGCGTCTCTTCCAGAGTTTCAAAATTGCATTTGAAATTATAAAATTGTTCAAAATGTGCGCGTAGCGTGTGCAAATTTGAATTTGGATTATTAAATTGTTAAAAAAAGTTAGAAAAAGAGGGGCTATCTTGAGGGCCCCCCCATACCACCACCACCGAGAAAAGGTGGAACTGTAAAAATATATTGAATGTTATGGCATTCATTTTACAGTGCCTCTGACTCTGGCACAAGAAGAAAACGGTTTTTAGACACTGCAGATGTCCATGGGTATTTATGCATGGAATGATAAGTACCACAAAATTGTTTTGGCAACCGGCTTTTCAAATCTGAAATCATAGCAGCATGTGCTAATACCAGTTTCTTGTCTTGTCAGGGATGGGGGGGGGGGGTAGACACGATTGCTCGATTTGGGCATTGGGGATTTCAATGCAAGGTACGGGTCAAAAACAGACGACAGCTCCCGACAAAACCTCTTCCCGACTACAAAGACAGCATTCCTTCTTCAAAATCGGCTCAGGCTTGTTCACCTTGCAAAATTTACCATTTTTTCCCGACCAGGGATAATTAGTATGCGAGACTAGGGGTGGTGCTGATGAAACCGCTAGCAGTTAGGCGACAGATCATGTAATCAACAAGATCAATCAGGTTTTAATTGGCGACGCCACTTGTCCAGTCCTCGATCAGGCACAGGACCTTGAAATGACGGCACAATTGTGACATGGTCGCTGTCAAGACTGCTCGTCGATTGTTCGCGAGTTGTTGACGCCAAGAACAGTACAGTCACATAGAAGACAACCTGCGACTCGACCCGACCTCTACCCAACTACACAAGCCCACATTTTTTTCAAACATCGGCTGCAGTCTTGTTCAACTTACCAAAAAACCGTAGCAAGACAAGAGATGCTCAGGCTAGCAGAGGCGACCACATCAGAAAAAAAATCGCACAAGATCAAGCATGGCCACTTGTTCGTTCCCAACAGTAGCCGAACCTTAGGCTCAGTCCCACAGTCGATTTTTGCTACCAAACCACTTTTCAGGACTGCTCCAGACTGTGCCGATTGGCCAATTTCCGAAAATCGTGAGCAGTTTTTCTTTTCATGCATGGTATTTTTGGCAACGTCTGGGCCTGTTCGGTACAGTCGTCTGTAATCTTGCCCATTATTTGCTAGAAAACCGCTTTCCATACTGCTCAAGACTGATCCGAGTGGCCATTTTTCGAAAATCGTGAGTAGTTTTCCTATGTCAGGTGTAGTTTTGGCCAAGTCTGGGACTGTCCGCACAGTCTTCTGCAGACTTGTGTGGTCGGGGAGCACGTGGCAACTTTGAAAAAACTCGCTCACTATTTTTTCTTGCCGCTTAAAAAATGCCAATCGGCGCCAGTTTTGAACAGTCTGTAAAGGTGTTTTCTAGCAAATAATCGTATACTACAGGAGATTGTACAGAACAGTCCCCAGACATTGCCCAACTACATATAACAAAGATCTCAATATTTAGGAAAATTGGCCAATCGGCATCAGGCTTGAGCATTCTGGAATGGTTTTCTATCAAAAACTTCGGCTGTGTGACTGATGCATTACAAGAATGATGCGTCGTGGACAAGTCTGTTTGACTTATTGTTCAGTGACCATTCTTAGAACCACTTCAACCAAAATAAAAAAAAAAATTTCATGGCTTGAACCTTTTGAGATCCATATTTAATCCATTGGGTAACCCACATTTTCCATTTGGGAGTAGTCAGGCAGGCAGGGGCAAGTAGCATGGTGTGGTGGGGGCAAAAACAACATTCATGAACCTGTACTTACCTTGCTGCATAGGAAAAATTATAACTGGGTTTGCCCCTTCCCCCGCTGGTTACGTCACTGGTTGGATCATATCTTTTATATTGGCCCTTTGTTCTTCGAAAGATGAATTACCCTAACTGCATTTATAATAGTTCTTAAACAAGATAATTTTTTTTAATGTTAACTGTTTTTTTGTTTTTAATTCAAAAAAAGGCGAGAAAATTCCCCGGTCGTAAATAGTAGGGTTTGAAAATTTACAAACGGAAACAGATAATGAGCGGTGAAGCTGAGTGTAGGTTTTGTGTCCTGAGGGGATTAACCAGTTTCTTCAGAACATTGGGGTGTGCAATAAAAAGCTGGGATACGTCCATTTTTATAGGAATCACAACAAAATTTGAATATTTTTGTGAAACCGGCCATTTTGAGATGGGTCGAAAAAGAAATTGTTTTGATTGCTTGTAGACCCAACCACTTTAAAAAGCACTCAAAACATAACCTAGAAACTAAACAAGTTTTCTGAAGTTTTTTTTTAAATTATACTTTGTTCAGTGTAAGTTGGAACCATAGAGTAATATTAGATGAAGTTGAAATAAAACACATATTTTTCTCTGAAACTGATGAAACATACTATTCCTTCTTTGGCAACTCCTCACATAAAGACAATCATTTGATTAGAGTGCCCTTTAATTCTAATTACGCAGTTTTTAAGAATAATATTACAGGACAATGATAATAAGGCACCCATCCTCCAGAGGACCTCTTTGTGCTCTCTTAAGTATTTATTCCCTTGATATTTTTTCCTCAAAAATACTAGGAAAATTAAGTATTTCCCTTTAAAAACACTTTCCTCACCAACGTGGGTGATTTTGTATGGGTGTATATTCAAAATTAGACACCAAAACAACTACAACCACTGTCCTAACCTGTTCGTCGATTAGTGGTCGTGGGCATTGTTTGATAATGCTATTTAAAAATATAATAAGGAAAATTAGGTAATTCCCCTTTAAATCACTTTCCACCAATGTGGTTATTTTGTATGGTTCTATTTGAAATCAACACCCTCCAATTAACATAAAACACTTCTTAAACCATTTCCGTCGTCAATTTAGTGGATCTTGCACATGGTGTCATAAAGCTAGTTAAAAAACTAAGGCAATCGGTAATACCCTTTAAAATCACTTTCACAACTGTTGACAATTTTGCATGGTGCGTATTCGGAATCAGCACCCTCGAAATGTCCAAAAACACTTCTTAAAACCTTTTAGGTCAAATAAGTGGTATTGGCGCATGGTTTGAATAACGCTAATTTTAAAAAACATAAGGAAAATCGGGTATTCCTCCTCTAAAATCCAATTTCCTCCATCCAATTAAAAAAACTGGTGATTTTGTAGGTATCTTTTTGAAATCAGCACCCTCAAATTGACCTAATATACTTCTCTTAAAAAGACTGTAGTCATTAAAGGATCTTGCCCATGTTTCATTACAATGTTTACAAAAATAAGGAAAACTCGGGTAATTTCCCTTTAAATCCACTTTCCACCAACTTGACCAGTTTGCATTGTGCATAATCAGAATCAGCACCCTCGAATTGTCCAAAAACACTTCAACCTTTTAGTGTACTTGATAGGTTTCCCTCCATATGGCCAGCCCATGTATCCCCTACTAAGGACGAGGTGGTGGATCATGAAATGCCCCTTCAAACCTTCACCCGAAAAAGTCAAAATATTTGAAATTTTGCAGTATCTTAAAGTAAAGGTGCTCATGTAGAATTATCGTACTGAAAAAATTGACAGAAAGAGATACAGCGTGTTTCCAAGATATTATTTCCGTTGGATTACGTGTTGTATATAGTTATTGTCCGTACGGACAGCATTTAATCAATAGCTCGATTTTGTTTTTATTAGGTTGCTTTAAGGATTCACTTGTAGGGTATAGTGGATCCTATTTCTTGTTACAGCATGATAATGAACAGACAGCGTTCAAGATCTGACTTGCGTTTTGAGGACAATGAGTAAAAACGAGTTCAAGAATCTTTGACTGAAAACACAACTTTTTCTGGGTGAAATGTTTTTGTAGAACCTGAATCTGGCATTAGAAATGCCAATTCCCCCCCCCCACCCCAAATGCTACACTCAACTACAAAAACCTCCGTGCTCAAAATCCGAATAGGGGAAAGAGACAACATGCTAAACTAGGAATAACAGTATTTTCGAACCTGTAAAAATTATAACCATAGTAAACATAAAGTAGGTATCTTTTCCCATTGGAATACTGTTTTAAATACTGTATTAATTCCTTTCTGACCTAAGTCGCTAGTATCTCTTGCGGGTATTTTAGGTGATTTGGAATATGATATAGATGCTTTTGGTACCTTAAACGACCCTATGTGGGAAGAAAAAATGAGGATAAAAACTTTCAAACCTCAAAAAATGAGGAATCCTAGGTTCTAAAAAAATATGAACTTGTTTTAGGGGAGTATTGGGCATACACAAGTTCATATTGAATCCCATAATCCCTGGATTTTTGTAGTTTGAATTTTTTTATCAAATCAAGGGAAATATTTTTCACGCCTGCAGAAAAATAAGGGAGGTAGGGTAACATTTTTTTCATTATAATTTGTCTAGTAAAGAGCAATTTTGTTCAAACTTACTACCTACGTTTTGCTATTGCATTTCTGACAAAGGACACCCAAATTATATCTTCTAGTGTAGACTTTGTGAAATTATTGTCATTTGAAGTCCGAAATTGGACGAAACCCTCAAATTTTGCGTACATTTTGTCACCCAAACATACAATTTCAAAAGCTCTAACCAAAACATGAGGTAGTTCGAAACAATGCAAACTCTTTGTAGTGTACAGATTGTGATAATTTAACTTAAAATTAAAAAAAATAACAAGAGCTTCTTTTTTGTTTGTTGATATGGTCATTCCCACAGAACAAGTCAAAATTTTTTTGTCACGCAAATTGCCAAAATATGGATTATAATCTCAAAAGTGTGTGAATTTTTCACCATTTTTAATGGCCGCAAATCAGAAATGCATGTAATTTTATCCTAGAAAACATTACATTGACCATATTTTAGTTTGTTTTTCACATCTAATAATTTGTTCACACCCGTGTCCGCCAAATGCAAGTCACATCTTGAATGCTGTCATATAAATTTTTTGACTTTCCTGATTTTAAGCCCTTAACTTTAAAGGTGCTTTCGTGATTCCACAGCACCTTCTGTTTATCAGTTTTCACTAGAAATCCTTTGAGAAAAGCTATTCACACCTTTTTAAAAAAAATAAAGGTTTGTGTTTTTGTGTTTGTGTTATGAACAAATCCTTGTTTCCCATGATTCCAATAGGCCACTGTGCTATAATTTTGTTCGTTTACTACGGACAGAAAATACAAAATTGTGAATTTTCTTACAGACACAACCGAATTATGCACGTAATATTTGTACACAATGATTAGTATGCTATGGTTCAGCTGGAGAGAAATCCAACCTTTTTTTAGGTAGTCGGAGGGAGACGAGGCTGTTGATCACGAATGCCGCTTTACAGAGACCCTGCTGGCACATTTGAGAAAAAGAGTGCGCCCTCAAATTTTTCAAATTTTATTATTCATTTTGGCATGATTGTAAAGCTTTTATAATACATTAGCCCCACCTAAAATTAAGCCCAAAGCCCTCCTATGGGTCAACAAACATTTTATAATTAAACGTCGCCCGCGACCCTTATTCAGCAGATGACGGAAATGGGGGGCGGGTTTAAAACACCAGAAAACCATGCCGTAGACATGCTTCCCATGGTATGTAACCTGTTTGAACGGTCTGTGACCTTTGTAGTGTTAAATCAATTATACGAGTCTATGATATTCCATGTAATATACACATTTGTTGAAAAATTAAAATTTACGGTCAAACTTAAAAGTTAGCCTACAAATTCCCTGGATTGTCTGGAACCTCTTATAACGTCCCTCTATTTTTTCACTTGTATGTGATTTTTTATGTGTAAATATTCTGCCAATGGCCTAGCCTATCATTTGTGAGTCAAATTGACGAAATTTCATATTTTTTGAAATGTGCCATGCTGCCTGAAACTCCCGAACTTGAAGTTAAAGTCTGACGCTCATCAGAGAATTTTGCAATATTATTTTTTTGTTTAATCATAAAATAGTCAACTAGAACTAAGATAGTAACCTAAAATGCACATTCCGAAATTTGAAGATGACTCGGATTTTTTTTCGTTTGATGCATAAACTTTATGTGTAGTATTACGTCCCTAGGCACTGTGGTATAACAAAAATTCTGGATCTGGAATTTTAACACGTTTTGATTTCTATAGAAGGAATTTATTTAAAGCATATTAGCACATTTTTTGAAGAGGCCCCCAATGTTCAAAATTTGATATTTTTGCACAGTTATGTTGGTAATTGTCTAGGAAATTATCCTGCGAACTAGAATGCTAAAAAATGCGTAATTAAATCACAAAATAATGCGATTTTAATTAGAAATTGGGATCCCAGATTGGACTTACCGGCAGAGCTGGAAATGCTACGTTATGTTCCCGTCCATATGAAATAGTGCCACCTCGAGAAAAATAACTCTAACTTGGGCTTTGCCTGAACTAATAAAAAAAACTAATATGAGCTAGACATGTACATGGCGCTATTTCCCGGCTCTTTCACATTGGAAGGCCGTTCCGCCAGCAGCCGTTTGTATTACTATCAGGATCCCCGATAAGGCCAAGTACAAAAAGAAACGAGTTGCCACTCCCCCCCCGCTCCGATTTTTTACTGCCGCCCCGGTTTTTTTGTTATTTGCTATTTTCAAATCCAGAAAAAAAATGGAAAAATAGCAATTTTTTTCGGAGAAAATTGATTTTGATGGTTTCTGTGAATTTTGAACTTGCAATAATAAGTCGGCAAAAGCATCATATTTTGTCATACGCTTTACATCATATAATTTCCCCAAATTGCACAATATTTGTTGATTTTGTACCTTGAGCAACCATATTTGGCTTGGCAGCCATTATTGGAAAAAAAATAGAAAATATGAACAAATTGTAAATAGTAAAGCCCTGCCTCCTCCTTTTTTTTAAAACCTCTGGATAGAAACTTGTACTTATTTTACTTGGCCATTAATTAGTCTACTTACACATCCTCGTTTGTGACACAAGACTTTTCAAGCTTAAATACCAATTCACAGGTATAGTTTACAGCCGTTACCAATGGCAATCGTCTATCAAATCGCAAAATTTTTGAAAATTGGGGGCGCTCTCAAAATGTGCTATAATTGCTTAAGCTTAGCAATTCACACAGTGATTAGTTAGTGGACAAGCCTTAGGTACATTCAAAAACAAATTTTTTTGGAACGTGAGGGTCGCCCCTCCTCAGTAAATCTGAGTCCGCCTTTAAAGGTCAACGAGAAGATTTCACATATCAGGTGGCCTAAAAAATCGAAAGTACTGAGTTTTGCCCCTGATGTAAAGCTTTTCCCCATCAAAAATATTCCCATCGAAAGATTAAGCTTAAAATTTTTCTTTGGTATCAAACAATTGCAAATTTTCTAATTTCTTATAGGGCAAATACGAAATTCACCTATGTTTTATATTGAAATACTAGCAAATCACAATCACCTTTTTCCTCCTCTTTAAAAAAACTACATTTCTGTGCCTAATACAAGGAAAAAGATCTTTTTGAGTGTGTATATATATGAAATTACTATTAATACACAATATTTGTTGTGCCTCAAAATCTCTTGTTGGCACCTTTAAGTTGTTCTTGTCTTTTTAAAAACCAATCTCCACAAAGTCATTTGTCAATTGAGTTCGTGTGAACAGAGACCTAGTAAACATACTCAACGTATACTCATGTACTACGTACTATGATGTCTATGGTGTGACTACAGGTAGCCCGAAATGAGTAGAGTCCGCGTCGGAAACATTAAGTGACATGAGATTTTTTTAGTGATAAACTAATTTCTCTCCAATTGCACAGAATCGATTGTAAGACCCACCTACCAAGAACGTTCCGAAGTTTTATTGGAAAAACAAGTAAAAAGAAAACCAGCAAACCCTCCACCTTGTTTTCAACTTGCCTGACTATCGTTCGTAATTGTCCCCATAGACCCCGTGCTTTGACTTCTGTCTGTCGTGCACGACGAAATTACTAAATCATCATCCCATCATCTATATTATCATAAAGACGGCGTATTCGGCTATTCACTTCAGATGGGTGATCTTATACATTGGAAAGCATTCCAATATTCAAAAACTCCGGGTTCGAAAAAATTGGGGTCGCTTCTTTCTGGAAATCCCTGATGTCTCTTAAATCTAAAATGATTTACATACCGATGTATATAGTTTAAATTTACACATCCCGTTAATGATACGTTTATACTCAGGCTAGGCTCACACAGATCGAATCTGTGTTAGTGGGATATAACCCCTGAGGGGTTTGTACGAGCATGCCAAGGGGCAAAGCTGAAGACACACATTCAATCGATGGGTGTAGGCTAGGCTACACACGTCTGTCACTCAGTCATCAGGTCAGTAGTTTTTACAACTTACATTTGATTTACATTTGTCACTTGGAATGTTGGGAATTTTCAATTCCCTTAATCATGTTAAAATCTGTACTCAGCTCAGTGCTCAATGATTCATATATCCTTAGGAGCAAAATCCCGGCAATCATATCACGTACGTTGAAGCATTTTGTACTGAAGAAACTTTCGCGTACTACTACTATGAACAGCACGTCGTCCAAATTATATATCTAACGACGTCTGTTATTGGTTCACCGATATACAATTTGCGATGAATATTTAATTTAGTTACCTTGGCCCTGCACACATTAACATCTCTGCGCCTATCACTTGTGTGTGTATATCGCTGTGTGTGTACACACCATCCGTTTGTGTTCAACGTATGGGTGCGTGTATTCGTTTGTGTGTGTTGCGTTTGTTTGTTTTGGTGTGTGTGTTTTTGTGTATTTAGGGCGTGTTTGTAATATTATACGTGCTCGTATATGCATTATGCGTGTGGTGTTATTGAATTGGGTTTTTTATACTTCACACGCGTTGTTTACTGGCGCTTTGTATATACACTCGTGCGGGTGGCACGTAGGCCTATGTTTGCATTATATTGCTCTTGTATACACCTACAAGATCCACACAAAACCGATTTTGCATATTATTGCGCTTATTCTTACACTTTCACGGTGTGGCACAAGCAATAAGTAGCCACAATGTAACATACACCACAAATTATGATAATAACAAATGTTACATGCATCACACACACACAAATGATATGACAATTTCAATATCTTTACAATCCACACACCCACCACACGTACAACACCAATTATATGATGATGCAATCTTTACAAACGAGCGTTCATAGCCCTACTCCTCCTTACAGTGGCAAATCTGGGAACTATCTAAGGTGGAAATTTCATCTCAATAAAACCGATTCCATGGGTAAACACTTCCATCACACCGTGGAATGAAGATGGAGTGGAGGGTCCTATGTCTCCAGAAGTGATTTTAATGAAGTTCATGTTAATTGTTGGCAACCACTATAAAAAAAATTGTATTCTACTGAGGGGTCTGACTATCAGAAAAGCGATTGTTGCCAGTTTTTCTTTTCTGTTGACCTTTAGTGACCTTGACACCAGGTCAAAGGTCCAACCGGTCGTACATCGTCCAAAGTATACCGACCTTGGTTACAAAATGTGGCAAATTTCACAAGGAATATTGTTCATGATATTTATTTATTACTTGAAGCTTTTGTTTTTCTTGTTATATGCAATAAGCTAATTAGAGACAATAATATGCATAAATTTTGCTGTTATTCAGACCCCAGTCCCCTGTCTACAAAAGCAAGAGTTAATGACTTATATTTTGGGCACATTGTATAGTGGAAACCTACCCAACCCCTAATACCTTGCTATTTAATGTCCCATAGGGTAATTAAGTAAATCCAAAGTTGTTTGTATGACAAATGTCAAGGATATGATGATGTAGTCTATAACCAAATCTATGGACGATTTTTGTTATACCGTGAAACAACCAGCGTGTGACTAGAAAAAAGTTAGTAGCTAGTTATCTTTTCATTCCTCAGTCACATGTGTGATGGTTTACCTTATTCTTTCCATACATGCCCTGGGAATTCAAGGGATTGTCCTTCAATATTTCCTCATCTTTTTTTTCTCAATGTCCTCAGTTTTTCTAAACTCCTAGAGTTCTAGAATGTTTTCACCTTTCATGCAGTAGTAGCATGAGACAACTTTTATAATAGCGGTCACCCTCTTTGAGGAAATTCTGTAATTTTTGATATTTGTTTCATTCTTATGTTTTTGGATTTGAATCATTCTCTTTCTTTTCTCTTACTCTTTTTCTTTTTTTTTTTTCTTTTTGTCTCTACTTTTTCCTCTTTTCTTTCCCTCTCTTCGCTCCATTCCTTTTCCTCATATTTCCTGTTTGCACTTCTTTTCTCCTTTTTTTGTGATTTTTTTAAATTGTTTGTGCCACTTTCTAGGAGCGGTGCTCTCTGCTCCCGTACTTTCTGGGACTTTTCAAGATTTAAAATACACTTAAAATCGATACTCATTTCTGTTTTTACTCATTTTGTCAAAATTCGCATTTTGTTGGGACACGCAGCGAATGAGTAGCGAATCCCACTGGTGAGGCTACGCCTAAAAGATGGCTCATGCTTAGGTTATTATGCTGTCTACTGTACGTTAAGTTTTGTTTCTGCATTAAAATTGAATGTATTTAAAAAAACATTTTTGATCATGACTTTCTTGTTTTCATCTTTGTTCCTTTTCGGAAAAATACTGAAATGTTATTTAAACGCACATTAGAAGCCTAAGGTTTATTATTCGTGGAAGAGAATCCTTGTGTTTTGCCTCATGAAAAAATACTCAATCTTTTTTTAAAAAATAGTGGTAGTGATACAAACTAAAATCTTTTTTCAACTGCATGGGTACCAGATTTTTTATGGGAGGGGCGGATTTTGTGTCAAAAAGTGGCCCTCTTCCCCAAATTCACCCCTCCCAAAAAAAGGGGGGCGATTTTGGCAAAGGTGTAACCTTTTATAACGAAATCTTAACCATTTCGACAAAAAAACCAATTTTTGGCTCGTTCCGCTCGCAAAATCGATTTCTTTGCCATATTGTAGGTTTTTTTTTGGGGGGGGGTGGAATTATTTTTTGGGGGGATCCCCGCCCCCCCCCCCCCCTCCCCACTGTTCCGGACCTGGCTATGTCCTTAATTAATTTGATGTGCTTTATCCTCTGCATACGGAGCAGATTTACTGTATATCAACAGTGCCCCCATTATTTTGCTCGAGCAAATACAGCATTATGTAATTTACTGGTCACTACGCCAAAACCTTGGATGGGACACTCTTGCAAACCGCATACATTCTCAACCAGTGTTCAATGTTCTACAAAAAGGCACTATGTCTGGTGAATATATCCAGGCCATCTTGTATTTTCCGTTTACAACGCCAAGGAGAGCACATCATGCACCTAAGTTACCACTCGTCCATCAAGAGTAAACATCTACAGGCACTCGTTCTTCATTCGTAATATACCCATCTGGAATAGACTTTCCATCAACAGTGGTCCATGCACCTTCAGTTCGCCAATTCCAATCCTTGCCACTAGCGCTCTGAGGGAGATGGTTAGCTCTTCTACCCATCAATATCTCCGTTTTTACTGCCTATACACAATGTATGTATTTTGAGCACCCAGAGGTGCGTATGCACAGCACGGTTTCCTCCAGACAAGCAAATCTTTTTGTGGAGTTGTATGCACTGACGAACTGAAGACACTAATATTTAGGGAAAGAAATTGTGATGCCTTTTATTCATTTTCAAACGAAATGTGCACTTTTGGACTTGGACATAGCCCAGAGTATTGAAAGGTGTAATATTTAATAATAACGTGCAGAAATCATGTAACTTCGCCGATATGTGTAATAAAAGTCCTCATGCAAGTCCATTCTTTCGCTTCGTCTCTTTGTCCCATGGAGTATAGTATCGATATCACATGTCAAGCAACCGAATGCAATCTGCCTAATGGTTTTTTCAAGATGGTGAGGGCTACTGTCGAATTGCGCGGAGAGTTTGCCTGCCTTGAAGATGTAGGGATGTCGCATCAGGGCAGCAAAATTATTCAATTGATCTGCAATCAGTACTTTATACTTTTTTTCAACATGCAATTGTCATGTTGTTAATTAGTAATTGCCACTTTAAAAATGTAAATTGACTTAAATTACATTTAAGAATTTCCGTCTTCAATGGTCGATTCTGATGAATGATAGCACACCCCTTTTCCATATGAGAGCGACGTCCTGACGTGGTCATGAATAGCGAACATTTTTTTATTAGGCGATTCCTTAGTTTTCTATTAGGAAACGAACCTTTTTTCTAGTATGAAATAGCGACCTTTAGTTCTATTATTAATAGCGAACTTTATTTAATATGATAGCGAATACCTTGTTTTTTTAATTATGAATACGAACCTTATTTAATATTATGAAGAGCGAACCTTATTTTCAGTTCTAAGTAGCGAACCTTATTTTATCTATAAATGATAGCAAATCTTATTTTTTTTATGAATAGCGAACCATTATTTCAATTATGAATAGCTGAAACCTTCTTTTTTATTATTATACAAGCGAACCTTCTTTTTTATTATGAATAGCGAACCTTTTTGTTTATTCATGAATAAGCGCACCTATTTCTATTTGAATAAGCGAACCTTATTTTTTAATAAAATCTTAAAAAAAAAAAAAAAAAAACCCAACCTATTTTTTTAATTTGAATAGCGAACCTTATTTTCTCTTATGAATAGCGAACCTTATGAAAAGCGAACCTTATAAATAGCGAACCTTATTTAATATTATGAATAGCGACCTTTTTTTTTTTTTTAAGATTTGTAATAGCGAACCTTATTTTTTCAATAATGAATAGCGCACCTTCTTTTCAATTATGAATAGCGAAACTTTATTTTTTTTATTTTTTTTACGTTTTTCTTTTTTTATTTAATATTAATGAAATACGAACCTTATTTTTTAAATATGAATAGACGAACCTTATTTCATATTATGAATTGCGAACCCTTTTTATTATGATTATGCGAACCTTATTTCACATTATGATCGCGAACCGTATTTCCATATTATGAAAAGGCGAACCTTATTTTCAATTAGGAATAGCGAACCGTAGTTTTTAAGTATGAATAGCGAACCCCTTTTCATATATGAAAAGCGAACCTTTTCTCATTATGAATAGCGTACCGTTTTATTATGAATTACGAAACCTTATTTTTTTATTATGAATAACGACCCCCTTTCTATTTTATGAATATAGCGACCTTTTTTTCTATTATGACTAGCGAACCCCTTCTTAATTTATGGAATAACGAGCATATTGTCTTTTTAATGAATACAACCTTATGAATAGCGAACCTTATGAATAGCGGGCTTGACCCATCCCCACGACTCCATGAGGCTATACGCCACTCTCCAAGATCATCCATTTTCATTGGTGCCGAGCTCGCTCGTGTCCTGACATGACTTCACATAATTTTATGTAAAACTTCGCTACCTTTTATACCGCGCATTTAACATAATTGGTTTATCAAACCACATATGTAAATGAGTTTGTTTACATTATTTTATGTCTTTTTGCTTTTCTTTTTTACAAAACGTGTGTAAATTTTACATAAAATAATAAAGATCATATACTGCATATCAAATATGTAGTATAAACTTTCACATAATGATATGTACCGGTATATTTACCCGCTTTTGCATAAAAGATGTAATTTTTCTACATAATGCCGGTTTCCATATATATTTTTACATCGTGTGTTTTTTTTGTAGTAAAACAAAAAATAGAATAAAAGCTTTACATATTTGCAAATCTCGCAAAATGAGGCAACGCGCAACTCGCATATTTCAACTCGCCAAAATCCAACTCGCATCCTGAACTTTGCAACTCACATCAGGAACTCGCAACTCGTACTCGCACCTGGCAACCATCGCAACTCGTAACTCGCAAAATACCTTCACACCCATGTGCTGGAGATGGGAGAGTACCGCCGCCTGCGTGACTTCCCCCTACTGAGACTAATCAAAATGCTGTCGTTGAATAATTTTTGACTTGCCATCACTACCCAAATCCCTCACGAGTTTGATCATCGCAATGCAAAAGTTCGAAATTTGCTGCAACTTTACCATATTTTACAAAAAATTCAGCGGGTGTCCACGAAAGATTATGTCCACCATTTGATGTAGAAATATGTCTTGTTTTGTTTTCAGGTGTAACCCCTAGGTTTTAATGGGCATTTTAAATTTTGCTTGTATCATTTTAATGTGTAAGCATGAGGTGTAAGCACAATTGGCGCTGCCGTTTTTTCAATCAAACTTACAAACTTACCACCCCGTTTGCCAGTTTGAAACTCACATTGTTACGGGGTGCGATTGTAAACGTGTTAACTGTGGGATGGTTTTTTGTGTTGTGACAGCATTACTAAGGAATAATTACGCGACGTATCAATGCCCGGGGTATACATAATTATGAAAAGGATATGGGTGTAGGATGGCGTTCAAACCCAGGCCCCACATGTCAATCAATTTCTGCACCTAGTCGAAGGTGTACAACTGTCACAATAATAACTCCACCAAAAAAAGTTATTCGGATGTCGGCAAGGGGAGCCCCATGAGCGTTAGTGGCGTGCACCAGACTTCATTTTCTGGGGAAAACCGGAGGGAGATGGAAGAATTTTTTGGGGAAAAATTCCAAATTTTGGCCAGAAAAACTTCCAAAGGTTGGCCAAAAATCGCTGATATTTCCAAATTTGGAGATCGCTGATTTTGCCCAAAAATCCGTCATTTTTCTTCTGGGCGGGGGGGGGGGACTAAGGGGTCAGAAAAAAATCTTAGGGGGGCAATTCCCCATGCCACCTCCCCCGCTGGTGCCGCCACATGAGCTTAAAGTTTGCTACCTAAATCAATAGGATGTTGGTTGTTTTTGACATAAACAAAAAGTGAGATATCCACAAATGGTCAAAAGGTCCCACTTTTTGCTAATTGTTTTGAGAAAAAGGTCTAATGTAGAGAAAATCTTGACGATAAAGTCCTCTTGTTGTGTTGAAAGGCTCAAAGTCCAAAAGGAAAATTTAGGGACTATGAGCTAATAAAACGCAGTCTCATGGCGCATTCAATAAAATGTACAATCACCAGTATATTGAGCAAATACACCCTGTTTTTAGTATGATTTATGCTACCCAGAACAGCATAGTCAGGCGTCGTAACCTGTGCACATCCAAGGCGGGGTAGTGAACTAAGCCCTTGGTAGATTAGCATGCCCTGCCTCTAGGGCATACGAGCTTAAAGTTATATAGTTGTAGGAAGTGTATTGTTGTAGTTTTTAAGCCTTTATAACCAGTACATAATATGTCAATAGTTGTTCATTGTACAGGGTTGTTTTTACACGTGGTACTATTGTTAACATAATAGCAGGCGACTCTTTTGTTCTCTTTCAATTTATGTCAATATGGGAAAGCCAACTGCAGATGGCTTTTCTTTTCGATAGTAGATAACTCTTTTAAACTGGCAACCGTACATTACATTGTTATGCGTTCCCGACACATAGTGCAAAATACCATCGTGCTGCAAATGTCACGTGTTTTGTGCCATGTGACTAAGTCTGGACATAATGAGGCACGCAGCCCCCCCCCCCCACTAATGGGAGAGGGAGAGCATTGCGCCCCCGGATTGCGCCCTCAGGTTAAGTATATAATACAAGACTGGCGGGCCAAAAGTAATTGTACGTCATGCGTGAATGATGTTGGCAGTAGCGCACATCGACGAATCAATGGCAATACCTCATTTGCATCTTGGCAAAGTAATATGGACAATTGACTTTTTTTGGTGGACGTTTCATATAGAATCTAATTGATGCAATGAGGTATTGCCATTCATAGCTATTATTCCGTCAAGGGCTACTGTACACGTCATACAGCGCATGACAGATATTCAATTGTAATACCTCATTTACATCAATGGGACTTCTATACGTTGCCATCGACCTCTGGCCGGGATATCGAAAACTTAAAAAAAAGTATACTCGAACATCCCCGAGGCCCTGAACTGTCTGAAAGAACTTGGAACTGATAATTAATTACATGTACAAAAGTACATTGGTTTTTATTTTGCTTCTTTGAAGCTTGAATGTTAAAAAAAAAGAAGAATTTGTGAATATAAATTAGATCCTTCTTTCGCCGACTTAACTGTGTTGTTTGGGAATACCTCCTGGAGGATTTTCAACTTTGCTGCACACGTACCTCGTTTATAACGCGGTGTATACTGATGTCGGTACCAAAAACGATAAATGCTATGAGTATATGTTGCCTGATTTGCAGAGCAGCTTAATTGTGTAAGATTCTCAGCTAGCATAGTTCAGCTCAAAGTCCTTCTTCGAGCTTTAAAGGGATAAATATCGTTCGAAAAATGGATAAACAACGCAAACCTTGGATCAAGAGACGGGTTGAAGAAACTAGGTAAGGAAACTTTTCAAAAAAGAATTTGGCTGACAATATAATAATAGCTTTAACTAGAGATGTGATCGAAGCGAGCACGAATGTTAGCTGGTGACTTTGACCATCTCAAAAATTCCATGATCAACCTTTGACCTCAAAATGGTTGTCGGGAAGGATTGATTTCAAAAAGTTTCATAATTTTTCCCCTGGATGACCACGAACCCCCCCAGCCTCCATATTTGCCTCTGGATTGCCCTCTGATCTTAAAATGATGATTCTGTTTGTGTTTTCCAGACCACAAGAAATTTCTTATATTTGACCCGTCCGTGGATGGCCTCTGACCTCAGAATGGCGGACCTCCACGATTTGCCATATCAAACGAACTTTCCCTTGAAAATTGATCAAATTGCCCCTGTGTGTAATATGACACAGGGTTTCATATCTTAAAACACCCCCATTATGTTACCCCTACAGGGAATCTGTGAAATCTGTTTGAAAACTTCAATCACATGTAATTAATACCCTTAATTAGGGAAGGGAATCAAGAATACCCCTTTAATCAGCAATTGTAGCCATTTGGGCCAAATCGGTGCGGTGGACACCCCATGAGAAGGACAAAATAATTGTATATTTTCGAGGAGATGCCCCTTTAAATGGTAATTGTGGTATTTGTTAAATCTCTGAGAACACCCCCTAAGCAGCCTAACCAGGGAATCCTGTGACGAATCTCCGTGATTATAGCCTTTACATTTGCGGGAGAATAAGGATTTAATAGATTTTCAGGGAATGCTCCTTTATAATTGTTAATTGTAGCATTTGGGCCTTATCGGTGAACTCCCCGTATGCAGCATGTACTGGGGGATCTTGAGAGCGAATCTTGCAATGCTAGGGTATTTGATTTGTATGAGAAGAAGGAATTCATAAATTTTCAGGGAATGCCCCTTTAAATCGGCATACATGACCATTTTGTCCCAAACTGTACAAACCCCTTTATGTGGCATGGGTCAGTGCTTCTCTGACCAAATTTGGCTGCAAAATCGGCCCATGCGTTTAGCACTAGAATCGCACTGTATAATTTTAAGGATTGCCCGGGGGGCACTTCTATTTTCATTTCACGTCAAGGGCCCCATTGTTCGAAATACAGCAAATTTGCCACCCACAAAAACCCTATTTTAGGGTCAATATTGGCTCTCAACCCAAAGAACACTAAGTTTTGCATGTGTACTAGCTTCACTGATTTCCCCTGAGTTCGAAAGTGCCCGCCTTACAAAACACCTGTGTTTCCACTTCAATATTTGAGTGCCCTCCCTCGGAAGGAGCGGTTTTGCCAGAAAGAAGAACGAAATTTCCAACCACAATATGTTTTAGCTGGCGATACCAGCTAACATAATACATATTTTCAATATCTCCCGTGCTCATCAGTTATCATGCTATGAACGCAGAGTGAAGAGCCACGGGGGAACGTTTCTTGGGCCTCGGCGAGTTTGAAGATTCACATTATGATTTCTCTCTGAAGCCTCTGAATTGATTTGTTCACCGATTTAAAAATTAGCAGCACTGTTAATAGAAATTCCTGTAACATATACTGGTCTAATGTCGTTACTGTTCTCGTATTCACACACTGGGCATGGCAACGCATGCTAGCATAGGGTGCCAGGTTCAGAGCACAATTAGCCTGACGCTCCCCGCTCAACATACTCAAATCACCTGAAATGTAGTCTAAGTGTCCACAGAAGTTTCCATCAATTCGCATACAACTAGAATTTAATAACATTTTCAATCCCCAAATAACTATTTTTGGCTGTGGAGTGTGAGTGAGTAACCTTCTATTATATATTAAAAATCGTGTTGCTAATTTTTTGTTGTAGATTTTTAATTAATATCGAAAAGTTTAATGAAAATTATTTATAATATACTATGGAATTGATTCTTTCAAAGAATCATGTCTAGATTTCATACTTAACCAGTCAAAGGTCTAGCTCATATATTTTGCATATTTTTACGCTTAAAAAACGCAAACCAAATTAAAATAGGAAACATCTCTCTACAATTTTTCAGTTTCTGCTTGTTGCAAACATAATTCGCAACAGCTAATTGCTCTACAACATTAACTCAAAAGCGAATTATAAAAAGTCCTCATAATACACTTTGCCTTAGTCCTGCCCCAATCCAACAAACAGCTAATAGTTTAATGCATTGACCTGTTGGAATTTAATTAACTTCACTAAACTGAACCCCTTATCATCAGGGGACACATGTGGTCCACTGGATACAACGGCTGCATGCCTCTTCACCCCAAAGGGTCCTGGTTTTGGAGTCCCACTGAGGCCAATGTGTTGTGCACTTGGGCAAGGCACTTTACCCCCGCTCGCTTGCTTCTACTATCCACAGGTGCTAAAATGGGGAGCTGTTTGAGGAATATTGTCCATGGAGCGCCGCCCAAAAGCTATGATATGCCTCGGCATTGTAAGGGCCGAGCTGCATATTCTAGTGGCAGCGGAAAAATTGTTAAAAGCTTTGATACATTGTGAAAGGCGCTATATAAATGCCGACATTTATTTTATTTTATACAGGGTGGGGGAGTCCAATAACTTAAATATTTTGAATTTTAAGTAACATGTATCTAATCTAACTATGTAAAAACATAACATGTCTAACAGCTTAGTTGCATTATCGTTAATTGCTGCAAAGATCATTCACATCGGTTTAGGTATAGACCGAGTTTCAGTCGTTTGAATCAAGTAGTCTGTTTTGCGCTAGCTCTGTCCACGGATTCACATTAAAATGAATGGGCGTTCCGCAAAGCCATCATTGCCCAGAAGAAAATCCCCACAAAATTTAGTACGGCATCGATGCGCTCTTCAACGTTTCTTCTTCCTCATCTCCATAAAAGTAATTTGAAAGATGAATTCAGCTTTGATACATGTATTAGTTTTCGTAGGTGTTAAATGAATCATACCACATGTTGAGGAATATACATCGGTAAGGCAACCTTTTGAGGTTTTAATTTGTCTGTATTTGTAGACCAAATATGCCACATCTTGAAAAAAGTGTTTCAAATAAAGCCTTACCATTATCACTGGCTTTTCACCTTTAAGATAACCACTTTTGTTTGACTTAAACATAGGGATACCCTTATCATCAGTTGGGGAGAGTCATTTGTTTAGTTGACCGCCATGCATTCAAAGGGGAATCTGTGGATAGGGTAAACTTGACTACTTGATTCAAAAGACTGTAGCTCGCCTATACCTATCCGATTTGAATAATATTTGCAGCAAATTAAAGATATTAATCAGGGCTTTCCGATGACATCACATAATGTTAGATATAATGATCTTTAAACAATTCAAAATGGCGGACACAATCAGTCAATTTTTTTAGGGCAAGTGAGTTTTGGAGGGCCAATGAGA
>JAMKCH010036700.1:0-17210 GCA_023653785.1 Ophioderma brevispina | reverse complement strand
TCATACTGTCTCCTGTAAATAGACATACAGCAATGGCATCTCAAATTCTACTCTAAACAGCAGATTGTGGTTTACACCGGTACAGAATAAACAAAGATCAATAATGTTTGTGTTCGAGGTCAGACTGTATTGATCATGGTGCACAATATCGCACCTAAAATCTGGGATATTCACTGGGAAAGGCTTTTTGATCTCAAGTCGGAATTTTGATATGCACGTATAGAAATTACAGAATCAGATAAAAGGTACTGCCTTGTCTTTAATACACGGATTTTGAGCCAACCACTTGCAGGTTATGTTTGCATATCCATGCCAGTAACAAAAATACAAAAATATGAATTTTGATGATTTTTTCGATGTTTCGGATTAGCAAATCGCTGCATATCTCTTTAATCAAAGGTCATGTTATAGTGACTACACTTTAATATTGAGTTTTGATATACCGTATTACAACAAAATGGTTTGCGTGAATGTTCCATATGCTAGCCTAATCTGACATTAGCGCTTTTCTAATTGTCGGCATGGACTCTAATGATTAATACCATAGCTGGCTTGAGATTTCAACATTAGGAAAATCTGTGTACATGATGAAAGATGCCCGCATTTTAAGATTTCTATATCCATTTTTGGTGTGAATGTGAAGTCTGTATTTTATATTTTCTGTCTATTCATAATGGCTTGCCTATTATCTATGCGGAGCAAATGATATGTCCATTTTTTTTTCAATCATGAAGTGGTTGATGAAAACAGGTGAGGTTTTAGTATTCTCTGAGCAAAATTAATTACTATGAGATAATTATTCAAAAATATAAGAGAAACATTTTTAATCAATTTTGCAATGAAGCAGTGATATGTGATTTCTGGAGGAATACGAAGTAAAAAAGTTGATTTTGCAAAAGATTTGATGGAGTAAAGTGGGGAATGAGGGCTTCGATCTGGCCACTCACCTTTAACCCCCTGGGCACTACCTGCCTATCTATCAGAATCTAAGCACTATTGTGATTGGTTACTTGGAAGGTAAAATTATGTAATGAGCAAATCAGAGATACTGTAAGAATGGTGGTATGGTTTACAGAGATAATAGAAGCACTATTTTGATTGGTTACTCAGAGGGCTATCTCATGTTTTGTCCTATAATGAGCCAATCAGACAGATTGTATCATTAATAAGTGCCCAGAGCCAAAATCTCAACGTCTAGATAAATTGGGGAAAAAAAAAAAAAAAAAAAAAAAAAAAAAAAAAAAAAAAAAAAAAATTTAATCATCATCGCGTAATTAATCGGTCTTCACGAACATTACGTCTTTCCTTGGCCATTCTGAGGCATATGCCATTTTCCTGATTGGGTAATAGGAAGAGAAATGAGGAAGAGAGTGATAGAATTGGGGATTCTGTTAAATCTGGGTAATATCGTAAACTAGATGACCAGGAAGTGAGCGATAGAATTAGGGGATTTGTTTAATTAATATTTGTTAAATCTGGGTGATATCATAAAATAGATGACCAAGGCAGCAATCATGTCAAAAACACATGGCATTTCCACCTGTGTTCTTGTTCAAGGATGAAGGATTTCATTCCTGAATTCAGGAAATTGATAATGCGTTTCAGGAAGTCAGGTTTTTGATGTGAACGTACAAAATGAGACAAAACATATCATTTAAAAGCATTTGCAAGACATTGAGCAATGTTTTACTTGGTCCAAAAAACAAAGAAAATATGTGTTTCAGTGACTTTTGCTTGACACCTTAATTAAGTGCTATACACTTCAATTTTTCATTTTTATTTGCAGTCAAATTTCTCATTTTCTGACCAAAGTAAAAATAAGCAAATACTCAGAGCTATGTGCTTAAATCCAATTTTTTAGAGCCATGAGCAGGGACATCTCCAAAATGTTAAAGATGCATTTCGTGATCGTAGCATATTTATTTTGTTTATGATTCATTAGATATCCTCAAGAAAAGGTTGCTTCCAAAATTTCAGTTGATTCTGATGTTGCGTTTTAATGTTTTGAATGAATTAGTTGTTTTGCGCAGCCCCCATAGGCCACTGTGTAGTAATTTCTGTCCATTTACAGACAGAAAAGACAAAATTACTAATTCTAGAGTAGATCAAAAATTGCATGTTAGATTAGGCACATACTATACTTTAGGCCAATAGTTCTACCGATATAAAATCCCGAATCTTTGAGGTAATCGGGGACGAGTTGTGGTCACAAAATGTCCCTTTAAAGGGGCTGACTTATTTCATATGAAGTTTTCATCTCCCACATCTCCAAAGTTTTTCCCAAAGTTTCTTTCGCCCTAATATTTCAATCCGTTGTGTTGCGAGGCTAAAAACTAGTTTGTAAAGCCCATAGAGTAGGCTACTGTGTAAAACCAGATGGATCACATTTAAAATGAACTTTTCACTAAAAACAAAACATTACTAATGTTAATATTTGACAGGGTAACGTGAACAAATGGAAGCTTTCTTCCGACATCAAATGTTGACGCCACCACTTTCCGGTAAAATCTTTCTGGGTTCTGGGGATGAGAGGAGGCTAATTACCATCAAGATCCAGGACCTTTTTAGTTTCTTCTAACAATTTGATTTAAAAAGTCATGTAAAATTTAAGCAAGAAATGGTGCTGTTTAGAAATAGTGGGCACATTTGGGCCTTGGAGCAATCTTGATGGCCCAGCGCAATTGCATGATGTCACTCTTGTGGAAGCTGATGGTGTTACTGATTCCGAAGCACGCAACAGGGTTACAAAGGAAACGTTACTCATTTGTGGTCACAATGGGGAACCATTTCTGTCGTGTCTATGACATGAAGGGAATGAGGTCCACTGCCCCCAGCATGTACATTTGATCATGAGACTATGCACCTCAGATGCAATTTTGACCCCACACTGCCGTTAGAAAGTAGATGCAATTATTGAACCCCAGAGCTCAAGAGTTTTGCTCTGATTTTGCTTATGAACAATGTAAATTGAGAGTTGTCATTTGTTCAAAGCTTATTGTTGCTGAAAAAATCAGACACTAATACCAGTCATGTGAAGAGGTTCAGAGTCCCCACTACAACACTTCGTTGCGTGTTTCAGTGTACTATCCCAGTAGCCAAATAAATAGACCATCATACAAATCAAGTTACTGGAAGCAATAGGTTTGAGGAGGCTTGTGTTTGGAGAGTGGTATCATAGTGGGTCTTTCCTTATTTACACTTTGAGGTCCCCAGGTTTGATACCCCATGTCGGCCAAATGATCAATGTGGAATTGGTCCAGTCAAGCCTACGCTTGCAGGTTTTTTCTGAATTTTAATTCTGGTAAACTAAAACTGCTTTTTTTGATGTGTGAAGATTTAATAAATGTATGGCTTAAGGTATAGTGACTGGTGCAAATAGCCAAACGTAACTGAAAGCAAGCATTAAAACAACAGGATATCGTTAAAATTGTGTATCCATGGAAGGGTGTGAGGTCCTTTGATTGGTTTATGATGAAATCATTCTGCCCTAGAGCAATTACATGTAACAATATCTCTAGCATGGACAAAAAATCACCAATCCTCAAAGTCACATATGTTGGTATGTTTTCTTCTTCCTTTAGACAGATAGTAATAGTTGAAGATTCACTTTATATGAATTTCAGTTCAATTTAATGCCTCGTGCTACCAAATTACAGATTCAAAGCAAACCGATGCTAAATGCACTTTGTGGGTGATATAATGTAGGTTCAGAATTTACATGATGGCTGCATAAAAAACCCAGTTTAACATCCCAGATGCGCAGCATGTGGTGAATTTAACAATCATTGATATAAAGAAAAAGGCAGCCATATTTTCCATTTTGATTTTTAGCTCAGCATACGTAGTATGCAGAGCTATTGTTATGGCAATGTGTTGACTCTATCTATCTATCTATCTATCTGTTAACACTTGCCATAATGCATCTTGTTGCCAAACGCTTGGGCCGATTGCAGTGAAAATCGGTCAGAATAATCATTGACCCAAGGCCCATGTGGGGTGTTCACAGATTTGGAAAAAAAAAAAAAAAAAAAATCCCAGATGCGCAGCATGTGGTGAATTTAACAATCATTGATATAAAGAAAAAGGCAGCCATATTTTCCATTTTGATTTTTTGATGTTAAAATGTTCAAGGTGAAATAGTGCAGTTAGGTGCCAAGATAAACTAAGCTGAGGGTAATCTTCACACATAAAACTGCTCATTGTTTACATTGTGATCAAAGTGCAAAGATCCCCCACTAACCTTGTCTTTGTCACAGACACCTCGCAATTTTCTCCACCAACCACGACAGGAGCGCCAATGCGTATCTTCAAAAAAGAAGTTCTGTCAATATGTAGCACATATCCTGGTTAAAGGTGCTTGTAAAAAAAAAAAAAAAAAAAATCTTTGAAAATCTATAAATTCCTTCTTGTGCCACAAATCAATTGCTATAATCACTAGATTTGGTCAGATGAACTGTTGACCCAAGATCCATGGGGTGTTCACAGTTTTGGGTCAAAGGTCACATGAACCAATTAAAGGGGCATTCTTTGAAAATCTATAAATTCCTTTTTGTGCCACAAATCAATTGCTATAATCTCTAGACTTGGTCAGAAGAATCGCTGAACCAAGGCACGTACAGGGATTTCAGAGTTGGGTCAAAGGTCGTGTGGGCCAATTAAAGGTGCATTCTTTGAAAATCTATCATTTCCTTATCGTGCCACAAATCAATTGCTATAATCACCAAATGTGCTCAGAAGAACCACTGACCCAACGCCCATATAGGGTGTTCACAGATTTGGGTGAAAGGTCATGTGGGCCGATTAAAGGGGCATTCCTTGATGATCTTGAGACTGCGGGCCTTCTCCTAAATAGTAGGCCCTTGGTCTCAAGATCATCTGGGGCAATATTTCTCACCATCTCCCTCATGAGCAGTCTATATTTGTATACTATAAATGCCAAACCAGGGGTACTACTCCTAAACGTCTCTTACTTATAAATGCTCGTGTGTGAACTTTTCACGATTAATATCGCCACAATGGAAAATGTTGTGACCCCCGGGGTGGTGTCAAATAAAAGAAAGGGAAATAAAAAATACTATAAATGTAAAACCGGGGTGCTACTCCGAAACGTCTCTTACTTATGCTCATGTGGGGGACTTTTCAAGATTAATATCTGCACAATAGAAAATGTTGCGCCCCCATGGTGGTGTGCCAATATTAAAAGCCTGCTGAGCTACAGCACCATTGGTGCTCTTGTTTGATGTTAAAATGTTCAAGGTGAAACAGTGCAGTTAGGTGCCAAGATAAACTAAGCTGAGGGTAATCTTCACACATAAAACTGCTCATTGTTTACATTGTGATCAAAGTGCAAAGATCCCCCACTAACCTTGTCTTTGTCACAGACACCTCGCAATTTTCTCCACCAACCACGACAGGAGCGCCAATGCGTATCTTCAAAAAAGAAGTTCTGTCAATATGTAGCACATATCCTGGTTAAAGGTGCTTGTAAAAAAAAAAAAAAAAAAAATCTTTGAAAATCTATAAATTCCTTCTTGTGCCACAAATCAATTGCTATAATCACTAGATTTGGTCAGATGAACTGTTGACCCAAGATCCATGGGGTGTTCACAGTTTTGGGTCAAAGGTCACATGAACCAATTAAAGGGGCATTCTTTGAAAATCTATAAATTCCTTTTTGTGCCACAAATCAATTGCTATAATCTCTAGACTTGGTCAGAAGAATCGCTGAACCAAGGCACGTACAGGGATTTCAGAGTTGGGTCAAAGGTCGTGTGGGCCAATTAAAGGTGCATTCTTTGAAAATCTATCATTTCCTTATCGTGCCACAAATCAATTGCTATAATCACCAAATGTGCTCAGAAGAACCACTGACCCAACGCCCATATAGGGTGTTCACAGATTTGGGTGAAAGGTCATGTGGGCCGATTAAAGGGGCATTCCTTGATGATCTTGAGACTGCGGGCCTTCTCCTAAATAGTAGGCCCTTGGTCTCAAGATCATCTGGGGCAATATTTCTCACCATCTCCCTCATGAGCAGTCTATATTTGTATACTATAAATGCCAAACCAGGGGTACTACTCCTAAACGTCTCTTACTTATAAATGCTCGTGTGTGAACTTTTCACGATTAATATCGCCACAATGGAAAATGTTGTGACCCCCGGGGTGGTGTCAAATAAAAGAAAGGGAAATAAAAAATACTATAAATGTAAAACCGGGGTGCTACTCCGAAACGTCTCTTACTTATGCTCATGTGGGGGACTTTTCAAGATTAATATCTGCACAATAGAAAATGTTGCGCCCCCATGGTGGTGTGCCAATATTAAAAGCCTGCTGAGCTACAGCACCATTGGTGCTCTTGTTTGATGTTAAAATGTTCAAGGTGAAACAGTGCAGTTAGGTGCCAAGATAAACTAAGCTGAGGGTAATCTTCACACATAAAACTGCTCATTGTTTACATTGTGATCAAAGTGCAAAGATCCCCCACTAACCTTGTCTTTGTCACAGACACCTCGCAATTTTCTCCACCAACCACGACAGGAGCGCCAATGCGTATCTTCAAAAAAGAAGTTCTGTCAATATGTAGCACATATCCTGGTTAAAGGTGCTTGTTCCGATTTATGTGTATTGTGTTCTCTACATGATATGAGAGCCTAGCACTTGCACATGTGCCCCATCAAGTACCGTGGGAAACAAACTTGTGGCCTTGATGGTAGAAGCGATAATGCATATTACAAAGCCCTCTTAAATACTGTGCTAATATTGATGGTTAACCATTAAAACGGTGGTTTTTTGTTTGTATCTTGGTAATGAAATGGATTTGAGGGCTCAAAAAAAAAAAAAAAAAAAAAAGGGGGGGGGGGGGGGGGGAGAGACAATCGGAACACAGGTCATGCACCTTTAAAGATAATACTGGAGACCTTGTTTGCTATTTAGTAGATGTTAGAAATCAGTCTGGTTTATGGTTTGACTTCTCAAATTTTTAGATTTTCTTGTTAATTAATATGCAAAAAAAAATTTGAAATTTCTGCATCAGCCTTTAAAGTGGCACTGGCACATTTTCAGAAAATATGAAATTTATTCAATTTGCTTGCAAATGATAATCTAGGCCATTGGAAGAATAGAGATATATTTTACACATAAAAATAACATGCCCAAAAGCAGATAGGGACATTAATTAAGAGGGTAAAGACATCAGGGAATTTGTAGGCTAAGTTTTTAGTTTGCCCTAACTTTAATAAACTAATGTCTCTAGTACTTGAATATCATAGACTCATACACATTGATATTAAAACCACAAATGTCACAGACCGGTCAAACAAGGGACATGCTGTGAGAATCAACTGTGGCGTGTGTTTTCTTGTGTTACACGCCATTTCTGTATCGTCTGCTGAATTAATGTCGCCGGAGACATTAATTATAAAATCATTCTGTTTACCCATAGGCGCCCTTATTTGGGCTTAATAATTTAAAGTGAGGGTTAATGTATATAAAAGCTTTACAACCATGCAAATAATCAATTTTGAAAAATCTAGAGGGCGCACTATTTTTCAAATGTGCCAGTGACTCTTTAAGTGCAATCATGCCTAGTCTTTTGTGATTATTTTGATATGGCCACTGCAAGTCACTTCAGGAAACGCTACCTTTATGTATTTAATACTGCGCCAAACATTACCTTAGTGCATTTAACGCTATGCCTTGTCAACTACGTGCAATGCCTTCAAGATGGACAAACTCCGAGTTGCGAAGGTGTTATTCTATTATAGGCTGGCCTGCTAGTCATAAACAAGTATCGCTGTCCCGGAGGGATAAACAATGAACTTGCGATGGTCTTCGCACCACTTGGCTCGGCCATCAGGTGTCAAGATACCTTGTATCAGCTATGCATGAAAAAGATGGCAGTTTCATATTTTATGTGCCAGACAGGAGAACATGTTTAACCCTTTGCTCGCAAGGACTAATCAAAGTCGTTACTCGTTAGTTTTAAACAAAATTGTCAAAAGATAAACACTATAAATTGCCATTATGGAAATAAGTGTGAAAAAATGCATTCAAATTTGAGTCCAAACTTGCTTAGTCTCTGTTGAGAGGTTTTTAAGATCCCCCCCCCATTTTTTTGAGACATTTTAAAAAATTCACCAACTTGGAGTGACTAAATTCTGCCATCCACTGTCAGAGTATTGACCCTATGAGCACTACCTACCGATTGGTTGCAGTGGAACATCCCAATCCAAATTCTGTATGAACGTTGTTAATAGTGTTGTTGAAGACCTTCTCAGTACTCAGAAAATACCGAGGTATGCTTATTCTATTTTGATTGATAAGTGTGTTCCTGAAAAGTGTATTTCTTTTTGGAAAGAGTTTACTGACGATCCTCTGAATTTGGACTGGGAAAAAAATCATCTGCGGAATTTTAAATGTTATATTGATTCTCGCCTTAGGTCATTTTATTTCAAAACATATCATAGAGTAATTTGCTTTTAATGATTTTCTTTTTAAGATCAAGAGAAGGGACTCCCCAGATTGTGCTTTCTGTAAGAAATTCCCTGAAACGATTACTCAAGTGTTTTGTGAATGTGAAATGGTGAAACCTATTTGGGAGGAGATCGTCAACACCTAGGGTTAACGGGGGGTGGGGGGGAGAGGGGGGAACGGGTTGGCGTAGCGTATCTTCCCTCGCCTTTCACCAGTGAGGTCTCGGGTTCAATCCCCGGCAGGGGCTCGTTCGCATAAATCTGTTCTGGTATTATGGTTTCTCTGATGTGCTGAGCGCCTTTAATGGCTGCCGCAATGCACAGCGCCTTGAGCACGTTTACGTGGATATGTCGCGCGTTAAAAATACACATTATTATTATTATTATTATTAAACATGACATTGACTTCACTATTTCAACATTGACAAAGTATTTGATGTTGAAGGTGATAAATTCTTAACTCATCTCTTTTTATGTGTTAGGTATTATATTTATGTGTGCAGGTTTCAAAACAAAAAGCCTAATTTTGTGAGCTGTAGAGTGTATATTAAAACTAACAGAGAAACTGAATATTATATAGCTAAAAAGAAGGGTAAACTTTCTTCTCATTTTTGTAAATGGAGGTTTGATTTTTAGACTTTAAATGTGGCTGCATGATCAACATTTTTTTTTGCATGTTCTCAAACTTGTGCTACCTTTTCTGTATTTTGTTTTGCTGCTGCCTTTGTGATTCTATTGATTTGCTGTCTTCAATGAGTAAAAAATCAATAAACACTGAAAGATAAAAAAATATAAAATCTGTATATCCAACTTGTCCGTCCATTGTATGTAATGTGTGTGTGTGTGTTAAAGTTTTGGTTAACCATTTTCAGATTGTTCATGCATGAACATCGTAATTCCAATTGCCACCAAACTCATGTCATAGATAAACCATAGGCACTCGCATGTCATGGTAAGGTTAAAGATCACATACCAAGGTCAAAGGTCATTAGAGGTCAACTGGTGCATAGAGTGAAGGAAAGGTGGATCACAAAAGCAGATGACACTTGTGGTTCGAGAACCACTTGTTTTAGTCAATCAATAACATGCTAAGAATGGTTGGGCTAAGAGGGCTTGAACTAAAATATTTGGAAGCTGTATTTCAATTGGATATCGAAATTGGTATGTGATGTAATTAGCCAATCAGAAATGCTGTTTAAAAGTCAGGTATAGTGTTCATGGGGTTAATAGGGAGATTTCATGGTGGGTATTGATTAAAGTGGATAGTATCGAGTGAACAGATAGCTAAAGATTCTGCTAGGACTAACATTGGATGAAGTAACCTTTCATAACAAGTAATGCGACTGAGTTGTTGACATAATTTTTAAAATATATGTAGGTCTTAAGTTATGGCAGGAGCCCGTCTGATGAGATATTGTTTTTGTGTATTTGTTAGTGCCAGCTAAACAATGTGTCACAGATCATTTACTTATACAGAAGAGGTAGACGCACCGTAGAGGATGATTCAAGCCAATCCCATTATTGTATTGCTATGTACATACTGTACTTGTTAACCCTCTCCAAAACATTACCTGCCTCAGTATCTAAGCAGTGTTTTGATTGGTTACTTGGAAGGTAATGTCATATACTCCCCGCCTAAAAAATCCGAACGATGTTGAAATGGCCATCAACGTGCTCAAACTTGCTTTCAAATGAACGCGCCAAGCCAGCTGGATAAATCTCTCAAACTTCCACATCATGCTTCGTTATCAATGCATTACGGACACAGGTCAATAAGCAAACACATTACGCGAACAACGCTCCTGGCATTTAAAAAAAAAAAAAAAAAAAAATGGATATTGAAATTGGTATGTGATGTAATTAGCCAATCAGAAATGCTGTTTAAAAGTCAGGTATAGTGTTCATGGGGTTAATGGGAGATTTCAAGGTGGTTATTGATTAAAGTGGATAGCAAGACTGAGCAGATAGCTACAGATTCTGCTAGGACAAACACTGGATGAAGTAACCTTTCGTAACAAATAATGCGACTGAGTTGTTGACATAATTTTTAAATATATGTAGGTCTTAAGTTATGGCAGGAGCCCGTCTGATGAGATATTGTTTTTGTGTATTTGTTAGTGCCAGCTAAACAATGTGTCACAGATCATTTACTTATACAGAAGAGGTAGAGGCACCGTAGAGGATGATTCAAGCCAATCCCATTATTGTATTGCTATGTACATACTGTACTTGTTAACCCTCCCCAAACATTACCTGCCTCAGTATCTAAGCACTGTTTTGATTGGTTACTTGGAAGGTAATGTCATGTAATGAGCAAATCAGAGATCCAAGCATTACCTGCCTATTTATCAGCATCTAAGCAGTGTTCTGATTGGTTACTTGGAAGGTAATGTCATGTAATGAGCAAATCAGAGATCCAAGCATTAACTGCCCATTTATCAGCATCTAAGCACTGTTTTGATTGGTTACTTGGAAGGTAATGTCATATAATGAGCAAATCAGAGATCCAAGCATTAACTGCCTATTTATCAGCATCTAAGCTGTATTTTGATTGGCTACTTGGAAGGTAATGTCATGTAATGAGCAAATCAGAGATCCAAGCATTACCTGCCTATTTATCAGCATCTAAGCTGTATTTTGATTGGCTACCTTGGAAGGTAATGTCATGTAATGAGCAAATCAGAGATCCAAGCATTACCTGCCTATTTATCAGCATCTAAGCTGTATTTTGATTGGTACTTGGAAGGTAATGTCATGTAATGAGCAAATCAGAGATCCAAGCATTACCTGCCTATTTATCAGCATCTAAGCTGTATTTTGATTGGCTACTTGGAAGGTAATGTCATGTAATGAGCAAATCAGAGATCCAAGCATTACCTGCCTATTTATCAGCATCTAAGCAGTGTTCTGATTGGTTACTTGGAAGGTAATGTCATGTAATGAGCAAATCAGAGATCCAAGCATTACCTGCCTATTATCAGCATCTAAGCACTGTTTTGATTGGTTACTTGGAAGGTAATGTCATGTAATGAGCAAATCAGAGATCCAAGCATTACCTGCCTATTTATCAGCATCTAAGCAGTGTTCTGATTGGTTACTTGGAAGGTAATGTCATGTAATGAGCAAATCAGAGATCCAAGCATTACCTGCCTATTTATCAGCATCTAAGCAGTGTTCTGATTGGTACTTGGAAGGTAATGTCATATAATGAGCAAATCAGAGATCCAAGGATTACCTGCCTATTTATCAGCATCTAAGCAGTGTTCTGATTGGTTACTTGGAAGGTAATGTCATGTAATGAGCAAATCAGAGATCCAAGCATTACCTGCCTATTTATCAGCATCTAAGCACTGTTTTGATTGGTTACTTGTAAGGTTAATGTCATGTAATGAGCAAATCAGAGATCCAAGCATTAACTGCCTATTTATCAGCATCTAAGCTGTATTTTGATTGGCTACTTGGAAGGTAATGTCATGTAATGAGCAAAGCAGAGTTACTCTTAAGAATGGTGGGATGCAGGCATGTAACCAGGATTAGGTTAGGGGAGGGGCAATTTTTTTTTCAAAAGGGGACTTTTTGCCAAATTCAGCGGGCGAATTTGGCAAAAGGACCCTTTTTACCGAGATTTTAACCTTTTTTTTGAATTGGATCGCTGAATTGTTATTTAATGACATTACCTTCCAAGTAACCCAATCAAAAGAGCTTTTTTTTTTTTTTAAAAAACCCTAACTGTCTTGATTTCAGATGAATGCCTGTGTAATTATTTGACGAGGTCACAAGGTTAGATTCAAAACTAGTAGACTTTTTTCCTGTGGTGAGCTCTCATGAAACACACCTTTTACCGGAACAACTCAACAATAATTATAACGGAGTCTAGGTTTGCCGCCGGGAACCGCTACTCCATTGCCACACACACGCAAAGAATCCTCAAACCACCAACAAAACGAGGCGCGTCGTGCTAATTATGACGTCAAACCATGCATAATGCTCGTCGTGTGATCTATTCCAAACAATTACTGCTCGGGGTCGTGCATGTACACTCAGGGGAATGGAAAAATCCGATGCGCCGTGACACGAAGGTTTTGCGATAGTCCATTGTGAATTGAATGTACAACACAAACGATCGAAATAGCCAAAACGGCTCATATAAGGGAACGATGTAATGATGGGAAATGTTTTTGAAGAGTGTGGTTTTGCTTTGTGCGTATCCACCGCGAAAATGTCAGTAGCATTAAGACGATGTCAGAACTAAAACAACCGAAATTTTCGCTAAATATGGACTTTGATCTATGCAACACAATGTTATAAGTGTCTATGAAATTATTATGAGCAAAATGGGATGAAAGTAATTGGATAATTTGACTCAGGTGCTTGCAAGCTTCTGTGCTTTTTGGTTTATAGCGGCTTATACAGGTGACCAAACCAAGGTTATATTAAGCAGTGGCGCGCTTTTCGATATGGCCTAATGATGTTGTAAAGAAGTTCGTTTGTGCGATCACTGTATGATTAACAGTCTAACACAAGGGAGCCCTATTGGTGGATTGGAGTATAGCTAGAATGGGTCTAATGCAAAGTAGAGGACTACAGAGAGGTTGGTTTGGAATTTATCAAGTGGATGCAATACTCCCCAAATTAGAACAAAAGTTTATATTCTAGAAAGTGCGTGGACTATATGCATGGATGTTATGACAGAATCTAGACGACGTGGATAACTTCAATGCAATGCAAACGAGGATCAAGTAAATGATACAACCCGAGAAAGCGATTTGACAAATACTATATCATGCTCGGAGAAATGGCCGAGCATTGACTTAACTCAATGCCAATTAAATTCAATTTAATTCAATGCTCGCTAGTTTCGCCGAGCTCTATATAGTATAGAACACCATTGAAGTCAAAAAGAGTGGCTTCAAGACAACATTTTCTGGTAGTAAAAAAACTGTTAATGTCTCGATAATTTAAAAGACCAAACTACTGCCAAAGGAAACTCTAAATTGCTTCAATATATCATCATTTGTAGATAGTGAGGGATCACAGACAATACTTCTCTGGTGACAGAATCCACCAGTTAAGTGAATGTCGTATTTCATGTGTGTCCTCTAATTTCTTTGCCTCCTTACATTAAAGCAATAATAAGTTATTTGAGTTTAACACTTAAGGCCTAAGGTGTTTTCACTCAAGGTGCTGTGCCGGGGGGGGTCCATGGAAAAACCACTTTCCCGATGGAGAATTTCAAATGAAAATCATACCACCTTTGAGGTTGGCATAAGACAAGGCCAAAGGTGCAATATATTTGAGTTCCAGTTTGATCGTCTGGAAAATTAGGGGCAAATCATTGTTTCGAAATGCAATATGCGTCAAAAGCGCTCCAAAGAAGTAACATGACATTCCGGGGCCCTGCTTACACAGCAAACACATTGCAAATAATTTGATGTTTTCTCTTGCTCTTAAAAGCCAATTACCATATATTTACACAAACATTACCATGTTTACATTATTATTTTTTTGTAGGGCAGTCGTATTTGCCATAGGTTTGTTTTTTAGCAATGGACGCGCAGTCGCCTCGATGGTGGAATCGCCTTCTTTTCAGCACATAAAGGGTTAATTATTTTTCTGATTATGTAATAACGTTTTGTTTCCTGCATATGAACATACATTAAGCAGAAAAAAATTTCTGGCAAAAGGGTTGCTAATTTTTATTTTTACAAATGACACTCCCGTTGGTGCCTAAGGGGGGGTTCCTAGGGAACCAAGCAAGTATCTCATTAAGGCGAGAAATTTGGTAATTTTTTTATGGAAAGAAGGATTAGAGTTCAAAAATATTTTTCAGAGGGAGAAAGCGCCGAAAAAACAAATGTTTGGGTACTATGGAACCCCCCCCCTTGGCATTAAGTGTTAACATGTATTTCCATTGGTCTCAATCCATATTAGGGACTTGTGGGATGCATTGGGCCACCTCCTACCCACATTATCTCCAACTGGTAGATGTAACTTGTTGAAGTAAAAAAAAAAAATCATCGATGTGAAAGCTTCATAAGTACGCGTTTTGAGCAAGTTTTAACTTATACACTCTGCGTATTTATGCATACACAGCAGCAAATCAGTGAAGCTGTTAACAAAATACGCGAACGGGCCTGTGCAGGACAAGGGGACTCCGATAGAATTAATTTTGTCGCTCTTTTGTTACAGGTGGATGGCCTGGTTTAAATATATAAAGTGTTTATGTTGATAGGATGGCCTTCACCCCAGAAACCACCATCTGTCACGTTTTGTGTGGATTTTCCAATCCATTTTGTTGTGAGAGCCAAAAAACATGATTTGTAAACCCATAGAGTACTGTCGTAAAATTAATATTGGTAAACCAAAATACGGGCAATTTTTATTCATAAACTTCAAAACCAAACATTCTTAGCCTTAAGATGTCACAGGGTATTTGGGAGCAATAGTGCTTTAGTCAGAACTAAAATTTGGACCACTTCCAATACAATCTGAGGGTTAGGGACAAGGCTATCCCTGTGGGGAAAAATGTTGGCCCAGTTTGCCGCGTTTACACAACACACTCATCCTCATTCCCTCATACAGTGGTTGAAACCATATGTTGGCCATTGCTGTATGAAGTTTTAACCCAATCTGATTGAGGTGGGTTGTGGGTGGGAGTGAAAGGAGGGGGTATGGTGCTGCTCCCCTTAGAAATGTTACCCCCAAAAGTACTGTATCACTCGCTCTGCCCCCCCCCCATTGGAAACAAAACCCAATACCAACAAGGTACAAAAGTGATTTATCATACGATTGATGGGAATTTTCAAAGCCAACCCAAATTGGAAAAATCCTGGCCCTCGCCAAAATAAATAAATACTTGCTACAGGCTTAAGGGGAGTGAAGGATCATTGTTCAAGTGAAGACCACAATTTGAGGGTTTAGGGCAAAAAGGCCCCATCTGAAATAGCTGCCAGGTGTAGATTTGGCAGGTTAACAATTAATAAGAACACAATTGGCAAATGACAGCATACAGATGGGGCTTTCTTGCACTAAACTCTTGACTTGAATGTGCTGGGCAGCTGGATTGCAAAAAAAGTAGCAAAGTGCCCAACTATTCTTTCATGCATTGTAGGTTTTGTATTGGATATAGGAAAGTATTGCTTTGGCATGTTTTTGCTGATGGCTAAGTAAAGCCTCACTTGTAGAAATGAAGCTGGACTATTCGATGATAGAGGGTATTTGGTAGTTTTTACCAGTTTGAAACAACAAGAGCTAGGTTGTTTTGTTATATTTAAAGCAAATTGGAACATTTTTGAAGAGTGCCCCCAATTTTGATATTTTGGCCACAGTACGTGGCGATTGTCTAGGAAACTTATACCTGCGAACGCGAATGAGAAAAATGCGTATTTATCATCAATATTAAGCGGATTTTGTAATTAGGAATTTGCGATCCCAGAGTGGAACTTTAACGGCAGAGCTGCGAAATGATCGTTTATGTCCGTCATGATGTTCACTTCCAGAAAAAGAAACCTCTAACTGATTTGCCTGAAAACAATCAAACAACTAATGGATGAGCGTAGACACGGACGCCTTATCCACGTGGCGCTATTACGGCTATTTCACATTGGAAAGGGCCGTTACGTTAAACTCTTAAGCATATCTTAAATTTATCAAATGGTGTACATTGTCAAATCCTTTGGCCTAAAAAATTCTACTTAAACAGGACACCCACCCATAACCAACCATTCGGTACTAGCAAGGCCCAGGTCTAGTCCAACAAGCCCAGTCCAACCCAAAAACCTACTTTGGCACCAAAATCCTAAAATTCCAACCAACTCCACCCACCCCAAATCTCCCTAACACCGATTCAAAATCTAACCAAACTCCAGTATATCTACCCCTATATACACACCAGACTTCATTCCTTCCTCTTATGCGATCACAACACATTGCCCCCCCCACCCTACCAAACCAAATGGCAAACACAAACCTATACACACAAACTAAAACACAGCCCCCATTCCCACAACCCAAAAAAATTACAAACCCCAACTTAACCCCACCTCTTAACCTATCCCAAAAACCAATATCTTAACCAAACCAAACAAACCAGTGCCAACCCCATCCTCCATCCCAACCTTACCAAATCCTCCATCCCAAATGAGGTGCATCTAAAACCCCAAACACAACTCCCTACTGCATACCCCCCTTCTGCCCAACTTCTACCCTAAAACCCAAACCACGGTTCAACCCAACCTGACCCGATTCAGCAATTCCCAACAACAAAGCTAAAAAAATATTAACTTGCCACAAACTAGAAGAAAGGCGCATTTTGCCAATCATTTTTGGAAGCCCTGACTTACTCGGAAGTAGCATCAATTTTGATATCAGATGAAAGGCGTAGTTGTTCTCACTGTCCTCGGAAAATTTTGGCCTTCAAAACCATTCATTCCCAAGATAGTATGCTGTTTCATTTATCTCAATATTAACCACAGTAGTGAACTAGAGCATTGCAATATGCATAATGCTTCCACTATCAAAACCGCAAGTTTGTTTCTTCATGATACCGGTGTATGTAAGGAAAGTGCCAGGCTCTCGTACCAGTAGAGAACACAAGGACCTAAATCGAACAAGCACCTTCAAGTTTTGATTAATTTTACCCATATACAGAAGTGGCCCCACAGAAATTGCTTGAAATAACAAAAAAGAGATGAGCAAAAACAACGCATCACACACTCTATATCCGCTGGAAAAAAAT
>JAMKCH010036699.1:0-14860 GCA_023653785.1 Ophioderma brevispina | reverse complement strand
AGAGATTGTGCAAGAGAAAAATGGAATTGCCTATAGTGCTATATTGAGATAATGTAGGTGTTATTAACAAGATAGAGATTGTGCAAGAGAAAAATGGAATTGCCTATAATGCTATATTGAGATAATGCAGGTGTTATTGACAAGATAGAGATTGTGCAAGAGAAAAATGGAATTCGCCTAGTGCTATATTGAGATATGCAGGTGGTATTGATAAGATAGAGATTGTGCAAGAGAAAAATGGAATTGCCTATAGTGCTATATTGAGATAATGCAGGTGTTATTGACAAGATAGAGATTGTGCAAGAGAAAAATGGAATTCCACCTAGTGCTATATTGAGATAATGCAGGTGTTATTGACAAGATAGAGATTGTGCAAGAGAAAAATGGAATTGCCCTAGTGCTATATTTAGATAATGCAGGTGTTATTGTCAAGATAGAGACTGTGCAAGAGATAAATGGAATTGCCCTAGTGCTATATTGAGATAATGCAGGTGTTATTGACAAGATAGAGATTGTGCAAGAGAAAAATGGAATTGCCTATAGTGCTTTATTGAGATAATGCATGTGTTATTGACAAATAGAGATTGTGCAAGAGAAAAATGGAGTTCGCCTAGTGCTATATTGAGATAATGCAGGGGTTATTGACAAGATAGAGATTGTGCAAGAGAAAAATGGAATTGCCTATAATGCTATATTGAGATAATGCATGTGTTATTGACAAATAGAGATTGTGCAAGAGAAAAATGGAATTCGCTAGTGCTATATTGAGATAATTCAGGTGTTATTGACAAGATAGAGATTGTGCAAGAGATGAACGCTAAATTTAGAACATGAGTCATGTTGTTGACATGCTAGAGATCATTCTGGATTAAGATAAATACTATAAATAGCCTGGGGTTCCAAGTTTTGTTGCAAAACAACTGAGATAGCAAAAATAGGTAGTTTCCCATGATATAATTAATTATGTCATTTATGTGAGTTCCTGTTGGATAGAGTTAGGCTATGTTTATGCATGGTAATGCTGTAATGCTTATTATTAGAGGAAAGGGAAACCTAGCTGTAAAACGTAAATACAGAGAGATAGGAGAAAACCTTGCCAGTAGCCAGGAACTATATTAGTATAGTTATAACTAGTCTTGATCTGCAATCAAGCCGGAATATCGCATTTCCCGTCAAGTATACAAAAAAAAAATACCTCTACAATGTCTTCCTGCAAAATAAACCACGAGCTCAAAAATATGAAATTGTCATTCTGGCTAAAACATACAGCCATGAAATTGTACGTTTGACTCCCTAATACTGTTACTTGAACCCTGAAGAGTTGATATGGGCCACCATGAAGGGTTACCTTTCTAGGAATAATACACAATTCAGTATGACAGCGATTAAGAAATCATTTTATGACTGGACAAATGCAGTATAACACATCCTTAAAATGGGGACTCGCAAGAAAATATATTGAGGCCATATGCAATCAAATCCACATACCTAAAAATCATTAGAAGTGTGAATATTCTCTAATTTGTCCTAAATAATTTTACTTGCAATTTCACAAAGGAATATGTCACTGCTACCATTCACTGATGGCAATGACATCACAATACATTATTTATTTGAGCAGAGTGGGTCTTGAGGATGAATGGAAATCATTGAACCAGTTAGATGAATTGCACAGAGTTATATAATCCTGACCAAGCTTAATTTGTTGGTAAAACTTACTATAGGGTCACAATATTGGCCAAGGTTAGATTCTTGAAGACATTTCAGATTTTGGTTAAAATCCAAAATGTTAATTGGTTTTAATGGAAAACTATTAAAAAGGAAGAAAACAGTAGATTCCAAGATATGAAATCCCATTCAATTACGTGTTGTAGTAGTGTCCATACGGACATGTATAACTAAAAAAAATTCCGATTTTGACTTTCGACCGATTTTGTTCGTATCACTCGTAGGGTATGTTGGGCCACTTATACTTGTGTCAGAGATGCAAAATACTGATTTTTGATGATTTTTTCAATTTTTTCTGATTTAATCAAATCACTGCTAGTGCCTTTATAGATACAAACAATTTTTACCTAAAATTAAACTAGCACACAACAGCACACACAATTGCAAATATCTGCATAAAAATTTTATAGCGCCTGCGTGCATGCCCAGACGGTAAAAAGTAAGGCAAGACTTCCCATAAATTTTATTATTTAGCTCTTTATATCCGTTTTGATCAACAAGGCCAGACTTAAAATAAATTTTGTATCATGTAAATATATTGAGGGGGTACATAGGAGTCTTTCCAACAATAAAACATATCCAGTTTGGTGTCTTTTTGAATATTATTGAGTCCTGTGGACCAAAATTCCTCCTCCGAACTGTGGACTCTGTTCCAAAAGGAAGTGTCCAGCGGTCCGCTTGATTTAACATGTACATAACGATTTTTTTTTCGTTTTTTAGGTCGATTTTTGAGGGAGTATTAAAAACTCGCCCGCTTTAACTTGCACGTGATAAACTTTGAACGTGCGCACAAACGAAAAAACCGAACATGTCATGCACTTGACAATTTGGGGCGCTCGCGTGTATCACGAATTTCTCAAGCAACAGGAAAATATTCATGTTTGCTGTTTTATAATCTTATGTTTTTACCGACACGCCCCCTTTGGTGGACAAGGAGGGTTTCTAGGGACCCGCACCTAATTTTTTCTACTTAGCATGACGGTATTTTTTTCCCATACAGGGTGCGTCTCCAAAGGTAAACACTTTAGTGCATGGTCTTGTGCACTCCCGTTTTTGTGATAACCACTTTGCCGGTGGAATTTTTAACTACTCACACTCTGGTGTAGACGGAAAACTGGTTACTACGGTGGCACTTGAAGGGGGTCATGACGAGTTGACGATTTGTCGCTAATTTAATGAATAAAAGATGCCATAATTTGACTACTTGAGATGAGTTAAATGACAGATAAATGACGACTTACCCCTGACGAGTTCGAAATTGTCGAGTTAATGGATGAGATAAATGACCGACTTACCGAGACAGTGCGCAAATGCGAGTTAATGGACGAGATAATGACGACTTACCTGAGTTCGAACTTGTTCGAGTAAATGACGAGATAAAAGGACTCTTTATATACCTGACGATTTCGAAAATTGTCTATTAATTGGACGAGAAAAATTAAGACTTACCTGACGAGTTCGAAATTGTCGAGTTAATGGACGAGATAAACAATGACAACTTAACCTACGATTTCGAAAATTGTCAGTTATGGCCGAAATAAATGAACGCCTTGACCTGACGAGTTCGAAAATTGTCGAGTTAATGGAGGAGATAAATGACGACTCTTACCGACAGAGTTCGGAAAATGGTCGAGTTTATGGACGAGATAAATGACGACTTCCTGACGAGTTCGAAACTTGTCGAGTTAATGGACGAGATTAGCGATAAATGACGATTTACCTGACGAGTTCGAAAATGTCGAGTTAATGGACGAGAAAATTGGACGCTTACCTGACGAGTTCGAAATTGTCGAGTTAATGGACGAAAAAATGCCGATTTACCGACGAGTTCGAAAATGGTCGAGATAATGGAGGGATAAAGTGGGCGACTTACATGACGAGTTCGAAAATGGTTCGGTTAAGGACGAGATAAATGACGACTTACCTGACGCGTCGAAAATGGTCGAGTTAATGGACGAGATAAATGACGATTTACTGACGAGTTTTGAAAAAGGTCGAGTGTTATGGACGAGAATAAATGCGCCTGACTGACGAGTTCGAAAATGGGTTCGAGTTTAATGGACAGATAAATGACGACTTACTTGACCCGAGTTCGACAAATGGGCGAGTAATGGACGAGGATAAAATGGACGATTACTGAACGAGTTCGAAAATGTCGAGTTAAGGGACGAGATAAATGACGACTACCTGACGCGTTTCGAAATGGTGAGTTAAGGACGAGATAAAGACGATTTACCTGGACGAGTTCGAAAATGGTTCGAGTTAATGGACGAGAAAAATGACGACTTACCTGACGAGTTCGAAAATTGTCGAGTTAATGGACGAGGAAACTGCGATTACTGACGAGTTCGAAAATGGCTCGGTTAAGGACCGAGATAAATGACGATTTACCTGACGCGTTTGAAAATTGGACCGAGTTAATGAAACGATGATTAAATGACGGACTTACATGACGAGTTCGAAAATGGTCGAGTTAATGGACGAGATAAATGACGATTTACCTGACGAGTTCGAAAATGTCGAGTTAATGGACGGATAAATGACGATTTACCTGACGAGTTCGAAAAGTCGAGTTAATGGACGAGAAAAATGAAGACTTATAAGTTATAGTTATAGTTATAGTTTATTAGGATCCACTTTTATAACAGTGGCACTCATCAGTCTGATGGTGCGTCCAACGCAAAATTACAAGGGCAAAGCAACATTACAAGTACACAAGAAAATTCTTTAAAACAACTCACAATAACCTACTACAAATAACTTTATTCGCAGTTCCAAGCTGAAACAAGCATTGAACCAAAACGGTGTTTAGTTAATGGACAATGAAGAAAATAGCGTACAATTACTAAACACAAGTTAGAAATAATAGTTAATGTGTTGGTTGATAACCCTTAATTTTTTTTAAAAAAAATAAAAAGTATCAATTTTAAAAAACAAAAATTAGATTTATGGCAAAAGAGAAAAATTGAAGAGGACTTATGTAACTGAGCAAAACTTGATCGGTTTCCATGCAGTTTGATGTAGTTCTTAGAGTTTGTATCAAATATAACGACCTACATCATTGTCAAACAAAAACCAAGTTTCAAGAATGAGAAAATATTCACTTCCTCCTACTGTATCTAAAACCAATACCAAAACATAGTGATATTGTGAGTTGCGGTTCATTTTAAGATTAGTCTTTCATCTCTCGATATCAGTAAGTGCGCGCATTGAACATGAAGTTTGATTTGTGGTCTTCTACGTCATCTTTACATAGTTTACATTTGCCCGTATATTGGGAGACCACGATTTAATGTTGTGTCGAGTGTTTGGTAATGTGTTTGTCGAGCCTTAAAATTTGAGGAGAAACTGCCGTAGAATCTGTAGGCTCTAACAAATAATTTTCAATGATGGGAGTTACATTATATTTGCAGTAGGTCGCAAGGGTTTTCTTTTTCAGTTGCTCTCTCAAAACCAGATATGGTTGTTTAAGGTCATTGTGGAAAAATTCATGAAAAACCTTAACCCAGTGCTGTTGTGGTGGTTGGGTGGTTGAAAAAATATGATCAATCCACCTTTGAAACAAGTGTGTTTGGACATGTGTCACACATTTCATTGCAGTTTTTTGTCATTAGCTTGAAAGATGTTAAACAAGGCATTGAATAATAATTTGGGGAACCTAGTTTCCTCCATATTTGAATGCGGTTAAAATATTGACCTGTGATTAGACGACTGCGTAGTGAAAATGTAGTCCCCAACCTAATCACCATAGCGGGGCTCTGTGGCAGTGTTTCTATTGGACGCTTCAGAATAGTTCTTGCCATTTGAATTGAAAGACCTTCCTCCATTTTTTTTTTTCTTTCATGTCCGGTCACTACATACCCACATGAGCATGCGTAATTCATAGTTGGCAACGCAACAGTTTTCCATAGAATGTCTCCATAGTAGACACGGATTAAATTATCATGGGGTGTTAAGGATACTTTTAATGTACGCAATTAACTGTTGCCTACGAATAACAGCTTCGATGTGGACGTGGTCTGATAAATTTCTGCCGAAATTGATTCCCAGATACTTGTAATCATTGCCTCACTAATAAAGTGATCACAAGTTTCCAGATTTATTATCATTAAGTTTTGACCAACCACAACAACATTAGATTTGTTGTAGTTAAATTTAATTTGTAATTTATCAGAGAAAGCACTGGTTACGGTCAGTAACTTGTTCAAGTCATTTTCATTGTCCCCGATTAAAACCACGTGTCGGCCCAGAAGAGACACAACCTATACGAGAATGCATATTTTCGCCCCTAATTTACTCTTTATCGAACGAGCTAATGGTTTATGTTAAATGCAAAATAAAATAGGCGAAGGCAACATCCTGTTTCAGGACCTTCTTATTATTAAACATATCTGTTTCAATATCGCCAAAGCGAACCAGACTTGAAAAAGCTGTGTAAATATTGTTAATACGTAATACATTGCCAATGATCAATCTCCCAAAGCTGGAATCATTAATTTGTCGCTGCCAAAAAACATGTGCAAATGCTTTCTTGAAAATCCAGAAAGGCTAAATATGTATGTTTTCTTATGCTTTCCGATGGATGTAAGATTTTTAATGTAAATATGTGATCTTCACATCGCCTATATGGTCGGAAGCCACCTTGAATTTCTGACCAAAATATCATTCGTTTCAAGGAAGGTAGATAAATGTTTACTTATTATTTTCATGTAATGTTTAGGGAAACACACGAATTGAGGGTGATCCCTCGATAGTTGTTGAGGCAGTTTATCCCCTTTTTATTAATTGGAACGATGACTCCCATATTCCATTCGTCAGGTACAGATTCGAGATCCATAAAACGCCTAAACATAGGAAGAAGAGTTGTTGAACTAGGGACCCCGTTTTTAATTAATTCATTAGTATATTTGTATCTCCTACACCTATTTGTGGAGTCCATAGGGAGAGTGGGGGCCTGGTGTTGTACTTTTATTGTGAATTAGCGTCATGATATCATCCAGCTCATATTGATCTGATCAAAATAGGTTTTGTATTTTAATTAGGGGTCGGTCACCGGTGTCGGAGAGCTTAATTTTACTTAGAACTTGTTTAGTTGCAATAAGTTCATCATCTTTTAAGTTTAGCGACATTTTACCCAGTGTATTACAGTAGTGAGAAATACACTTTTTATGCCATGTTTATCTTCCAGTAATTGCATTCGATTGTGGGATTTTATGAGATTTAGTGAGATATCTGTGTGTGGGACCTCTTAAGATTTTCCGAATCTTTGCCGGACTTGCCGCCCCGCCGACTGACATTTAAACACATGTCAATCCCTCGTCTGCATAGCCTTTCACGAATTAATTTCATTACCTATTTTTGTCTTGTTTGTTAATATTCCAGGATATCCGCAACTTCCTTATTGTCTAACCCGGATTTTAGATATTGGCGATGACGTCGGTTTGCTTGGCGTCTCATATCAATTGCATGGTCGATATCAGAATCGACCATGGTTTGCGTTTGCTATTGATGTCTTCCACACCAATAGCTCATTAGAGGCCATTTAAAAGGGCGTGTTTTCCATTTAAAGCCAAATGAATTGGGTCGGAAAAATCATCAATAGAAAACCCTTGGAAGTTTTTATCAATAGACTTTGATAAGGCAGTAAAATCGTGATTAGGCTTGATGTGCCCAGTACCCTTAGATTTACTGCATGTCTTAGTATTTTTTTTACACTTTTGGGAGATTTCTGGGCTTGATTTTTAGGAAAAGGATGATGATCACTACCCATATTATATATACCATCTTCATCGACAATCATTTCTGTGACAATGTTGAGAACAGAGTCCGAAACAAGGATGTAATCTAAAATGGAGACGGCTATTATTTCTAAACCAAGTAAAACACGCCCCAGTAATACAAAATCTGTGTAGCATTCAAAATTGTGCGGTTTACTGTCCTCCGAAAATTTAGAAGCCGCTGACACATTTTTTTAATTTCTGAATCGCCGTTGGTCAGAACGTGCCCTTCTGACCATTAAAATCACCAAGGAGTATAATCTGGGCATTTTCATCAGTATCTAAATTGTAAAAACGTCCGAAAGAATTGCATGGATGTTGAAAGTTCCTCTGTTAAAAGCCAATTGGTACCCTTCAACGGGAAGTATGCAACGGCACAATAGAAATTATCTTCACCATAGGCACTTTCCCCACAATCTTTCAAAATCATCAGATTAGAATTACTATAGTTGTCATCAATTACAGTAATATCGTTCTAATCAGAAACCCAATATACCACCCCCTTTTTAGTCCTAACGTCGGTTTTTCCGATCCACTTGAGTTATAACCCCTTTGTAGTAACGGACTGATCGTCTTTTAAGAACGTTTTCAGCTAATCCAAAAAAGTTTAGATCATGATCATAAATAATTTGTTCAATTTCATACTCTTCCCTTTGCACCCCTAACATTATTGAATTGCACTATAACATATGTGTTACTAACTTGTTTTTTCTAGGAGTGGCGGACTCCTTCTATAAGACGGTTTCTTTTTACTGTATCAGACGTGTTATTAGGGAAAGAAAAGCATCAAACATTTGGAGAACCATATACCAAGCCTGACTTAACATCAGTATCACAATTTACTTATCATATTTATGTATGCATACATTATTAAAACATATAATTTTGTTGTCAACAAGTGTTTTTCCATTAACAGTTACTTCATCAAAGTGTTCAATTAAAAACTTCATCAGAGCGTATATGGAAGGGTTCATTATGTTCAATGAGTTCTGCTTGTTGCCGTGTGAGGAATTTAAGAGTTCCTACATATCTAGAAAGTTCCTCGGGACTCTAGGTTTCGGAGACTGGGGCGTCTGTCGGACCGCCCCGTCTCCGAAAACCCTCTATCAGGATTCAGAAAATGTGTGTCCTAGGACACAGAGCTTATGAAAACTAAAGTAACTTTACTTTAGTGCGACCAGGACTCTCTATTTTGGGGGACTCTCAAATTCGTTACAACTATCGCAACATTCAAGGTCCTCTCAGGAAGCGTTCTAGGACTCTGTGCTATGACACAATAAGTCCTAGGGACCTGTGATCTGTGAGTGTGCCCAGGACCCTAACCTGTGCTGTGTAGTCCTAGGTCCTGTGGTAATGTGATGAGGTCCCAAGGCATACAGATATGTACTAGTACTTTAATGAAAGGTACTTGGTTATTTAAAGCAGGTCGAAGCCGAGCAGTCCGCTGTGGCTTAGCGGTGCAGATCTTCAGAGGACCAGGTATGTAATAGTGATGTGTATGTATTGTTGTAATATTGTGATTTGGTTGATTATCTGCATAGGTTCGAGAGTTAATGGTCGCACCACTTCAAGAGTCGTTGGGGTTAGAATTGTTTTATTATTTTTTCTAATTTATTTTACTTTAATTTTATTATTTTGTTCTTTTTTTTAAATTGATAGTGATTTTATTACTTCTCTTTGGAAATTTAATTGTAGTTCTTGTCTTTTCAATTTTTTAAATTAAAACTCTTCTTTTTAAAATTTTGATATTTAACAAGTTGGTATTTAAAGAGCATGTGTAATATTATGAGGAAGTTTTAAATAGAGAAAACAGTTTTTGACAAAAAAATGACGAGATTAATATGTTAATATGTTAAATTATGTTTGTAGTTGATGAAATGGATAAAACCCAATGATCGATTTTCAAAACAGTGATAAACGCGTTTGAATGGTATAACATATTTATATAACTATTTAAACGCACAACAAATATGGAATGTAAGCAGAGTCGTATGGTAAAAACAAGTGTTAAAAATGAAAGATGAAAGCCATCAATGTAATATTAAGTGTGCTCACTCATTAAACATTCTTGCGTGTTCAAAGAATTTAAACATGCCAATAGTGAAACATTTATAAGTGTTAACATAAATAAGGTGTATATTAATGCCGTAGTATTTCTCTGCTGTACAGTGTGCGTAAAAAAAAAACCTACATATATAAAAAATAATTAAAAAGTTATGTATTTAATGCAAATATAGTTTAATGTAATTAGCGCTTGTTTTTGCAGTTGTATTAATAGTGCATTGTGACAAAATGCCGTTCGCTAGACAGTGTATATGAATACGTATAGGCATACGTATAATTGACATTGTAAACTGTTATGTTTCTCACATTAATTGCATTTATAAGCAGATCTGATTGCAATTTTTACTCATTAATTTTCACCTTTGCCGACTATTTGAAGTAATTTCGTGTGGAATTTCGTGCAATTACGGTTAACATTATCCAAAAACTTCGTGTTACCGTATGACATTGAAAGCATTGGATTATTCGGAGGAATGAGCTTGCCTATTTTGGTGGTGGGATAGTCTGAATGTCACTCTATTAAAATTTTTTATAGAAAACATGGCCAAAGTTGACAGTTTTTCCATAGACTACTGTATGTGAGGGTAGTATTGCAGAAAACGTTAGTAGAGGTGAAGGTTGCTTGCCTCAATTATGGACTGCTCTGGGAGGGGCATTCCTATCTTGAGCAGACGCCAATCATGTCGAGTCTTTCTAGACGCCATTATGTTTTACCCGAGACTGTACCTAACTGTGTAAAGACATAACGAAAAGGACCTTACTGAATTTACTTCCACAAGTTTGAAACCAATTTGGATGTTTAATCTGTAAAAAACAGTAAAAACAGGAAAAGTTCAAGAGGGGGAGGTGGCAGTTCGTTGCAATCTGGAACAGAAAACAACGGTGTTGACATCCCTGACAACATTTACAGTATATCTAGCATGTTTAGTGACACAATCAAAAGCATTCAGACCAGGATTCAGCATTGTACTTAGGATTGTAGTTGTAGTTAAGAATTGTCTGGCAAGTGAAAGAGGATTAGCTGGGATTAGCACATTATACAATAGAAGGGTCTGTGAGCTGATGACCGCATGCTTTTCAAGTTTGGTAAATGCTGGCAGTAATGTCAGCATCCTGTTTTCCAGAAATTGCCACGAACATGCTACCTCCCCCTCTGGAACTTTTCCTGTTTTTACTGTTTTCTACAGAATGTAACATCCAATTGTTTTCAAAATATGTGGAAGTGATTTCAGTGTAAGGGTCCTTTTCATTATGTTGAATATTTGTTACTCATGCCCCATTATGTCGCTTCTTTAACACATTCTACGTGCTCATCACGCACTCATAAAAAAATCAGTGAAATAATTAAACTTGATTAGATGGATCAGTTTCGGAGAGGCTGATGATTCATAGCCATATAAGGAACAAGACATCGGTGACAACCTTTGAGGTTTAAAGTATTGTCTATATTTGTAGACCAAAACTATTGCCACTTTGAAAAAATGTTGTTTTAAATAGAACTTACCATTATCAATGACTTTGACAACCTTTAAGATACCACTTTATTTCACATAACATAGACAATACCCTTATGATCATTTTGGGGAGTCTTAGGCTTAGTTGGCCCACCGTAGTATTCAAAGGGACTCAGTGGATAGGGGTTAACAACTGAAGACTTGAATTTAAAAGACTGGAGCTCGGCAGATATTATATCGATTGGAATTATCTTTGCAGCAAATAAAGATAATGAAATTGGCTTCAGATGACACATATGTTAGGTAAATGTTATTTAAAAATTCAAAATGGCGGAGGAGGAAACAATCTGGGTAAAGAGTTTTTTGACTCACCCTTTAAAGTTACTAAAAGTAAATTGGCAAAATGAGATAACACTCGGAAAATACATACGATATTGTATTAATGTAATGAAGCGATAAGATGAATAGATCAAATATAAAATACTTGCACTTAATTGCGTACAGAGGGTTAGCATCGTCTAAACAAAGTTCTTATTCTCCTATTGCCCAAATTTATGTACTTAAAGACTTTGAAACTTGGTAAGCTTGTAACGGTTGATGTGCAGTACATTCCTATGTTGTTTTAGTAAAAAAAATACAAAAATACAACATCGCGTCGCAATGGTTATAGACCCGACGATATTAATTTTTCTACACTGGAAATACTTGAAAAAAAACAGCAGAGAATAAAGGAGAAATAGAAAGTGGCAACACTGCAACTTGGCCATAACGAGACCAATAATTTGAAACCAAATTTGACGATTTGGAACAGAAGACAGTCGTATGGGGTATACTCCAGAAATGATCCACAACCTCTATTAACAACATCCTTCTTCTCCAAAATGCATGGGCGTTTCCATAGTGAAATCCGAAGGTGTCATGAAATCATGAAATCCAAAAAGTGGATGAGAATTTCCAGCAATATAAAAATCCGTAAAAAACATATCCAATATACCAAATGTGTTATTTTACAGAGCATGCACTGTGAAGAGATAATTGAGTATTGAGTACTAACTTACGATGACTTGGTGAATTCAAAGACGTTACTGACCCACTGAAAAAAAATCCGCTCATTACCAAGCAATACTATAACTTAGTAGGTGTTTTTCCCTTTCGTTCTTTTGGTCAAAACACCAAAGATGATGAAAAATACCATTGGAATTCCCACTGGAATTCTCCATAGGTATTTAGAATTTTGAAATTGTCATGGGTGTGGTATTCCTGGAATAGCCTATTTTTACCACCCTTAAAAAATGTCGCCATTTAAAGCTATGTGCATCTGCCACATGGTGTATGTGTGCCACCATGATGCTGAAATGTAATTATGAATGTTATGTTAGCAAGAGAGTCCTTAACAAAGGACAATCTTCTGCATTTAGTGACAATTTGTGAAATGAAAACAAAAATTGAGAGTCTTTGTAACACTAATGTAATGCAAGGCATCATCATAATGATCAACCTTTCTGTGTGAAACAAAGACATTCAGTTTCATGACTTTTTTCTGATACATGGTATGATTTTTTGAAGGGAAATAGCATGTTGCATGGAAACACCAAGCTTCAGGTTACCACACGTCCCTTTTAAAGGGAACTTATTCCAGTTGCAACGGGCCAAATCAATATTGTGTCGTAATATCTGTAATACATTGCTGTCAAAAGTTGTGCCGTTTACACACAAAGAAATATTAGTCTGCTTAATGAATAGTTCCATGTTATCAGTGTTAAAATTACATACAAACAATGTAATTCTGTACCACAATTGTAATCTAAACATTGGAAGTATTATTTTGGATATAAATTGGATAGAAGTCATTCTACAGTTTAATTTGTCAAGCAAAATTTGCAATCGGACCCAACCAATCAGAAAAATGTTACATAGCTACCTTTAGGTTAGGACTAGTCTCATTTAGTGCAAGCAGGGAATGTCACTATCACTATTGGTGCAAGTAGGGTATGTACATGGCCATGCTGGAAATATGAGACCTCTTGAACCAACAGACATTTATCAGTACAGCTGAGAAATTAAACAATGTATGGGCTTTGTACACACAATAAGAACTAAGTGTGCCACTGCATGAGGGTTTGGTCAATTCAGGATAAATCTTTCTGCCCTGGCAGAAGAAAAATAATTTCAAATGCCCCATTAAAGACAATACTTCATGGTGTGCCATTTAAAAGAGACACTCATTTGTGCTGGTATGCTTGCATTGAAACCAGCTGCATGGACACCTCACGATTTACACACCGTCCCCGGCCCTCAAAATTTCGGGACCCTGAAATTTGTGTAATGTACTACACTTCAGAGTCTCCTACATTTTTAATGTCCTAGGACTCGTCCTTTTATTACATGTAGTCATTGGACACTACGTGTCATTACCGATAGTCCCCAGGACACTGAGAATCAAACTTGGTATCCATAGACCCCTATTTTTAAACATATGTCCTAGGACCGTGAATTCAACTGCATGGAACACTCACAACCTATACACCATCCCCGGACCCTCAAAATTAGGGACCCTGAATTTGTGTAATGTAATAAACTCAGAGTCCCACAATTTTAGTGTCGCTAGGACTCTTCTTTTTCTTACCTATGAGTCCATAGGACGCTGCGTGTTATTAACCTACCGAGCGTCCCCTAGACACTCGAAATCAAACGTAGTGTCTATAGGACTCCTAATTTCAAAACCCGTGTTCCTGGAACCTGTGAAACTCAAAACATACGTCGCGGACTCTAAAAGCAGGACGGCCGCTCGTGAAACCGGCGGTATTTTCGTTGCGGCACTAGGCGACTTGGCCATTTCCTCAGTTCTGGCAAAGTAGGAAAGATGACCTAAACTAACCACATTAAAACAGCTACGGGACTTCTGTATCTACATTTTCTATTCTGTATGACTTAGGCTTCCACATTATAGCATCCAGCTGATGTCGAGTCGCTGATGGGGCGATTTGAATGTGATGCGTGAGCGTGGCCTGACCCTGTCGTCGTATTTACGCGCGATTCTTTTTGGAAGTGTAGGGTGGGTCTGTTTCGCTGTGGTCTTGTTGATTGTCGCATATCTTACGGCGGTTTTTGGCGGGGACCTCTGCGATCTACGGGGATGGAAAGCTTGTGGTGTACTGGTCTTAGTTGATCAGGGTTTTGGGGGTTTTCTCATGTTCTCCTCTGGTAGAATATCAGTATGGCATTAATGTTCCTAATGGCGGCTGGTACCGCTGTCGGTTCAGGTGTAGTTTGTCTACCAGTGTTGCAGGGTCTGGTGTTGTTTTTTAGCTTAAAGTTCGCGTCGTTGTCAACAAAACTACAACCTTTCTGATCAGGGTGATCGGGAGTTTCTGGTTCAAATACATGCATCTACTCGTCTTTCTGGTGATCTGTTTTATCACTCCTTGGTATAACTATGGAGGATGACTATTGATTGTGTGGGAGCTCTTGTGTTCAAAGTCATCAATCATCAATACTCTTCTCGAAATTCTGTCACCCATCTCCATATCTTTGTCATTGGACAGTTGTTGGTGCCAACATGCATGATGATCTTATCTAGTGATTCCCCTTAGTTGATGTCAGAACTGATCTAATTTTATCTACTTTTGCTCCGCGATGACATTTAACTGACGTGTTTTTGAGCCCTTTTTTCTTTAATATCTCGAAGGATGTAGTCCCCAATGCAATTGATGCTATTTGGATGCATAGACGTGTTATTTGTGTGTTTGGTTGTCTTGGTGTCATTACTGATCTACTTACTCTCCGTGTGGGCGCTTTGAACTGAAGCACTCTTGGTGTGGCTTCCTTTCGATGAGA
>JAMKCH010036698.1:0-15285 GCA_023653785.1 Ophioderma brevispina | reverse complement strand
TGAATATTTTGATATATGGCAGCCATTTTGGAGTTTGAAAGTGCCTTACCACCTCATGATGCTAAAACAATATAAAAAGAAACAAAAATGCTCAAATCGGTCAATATAATGCACCTAATACTTCCAAAAACTCAGTTTTTGGGGCAGCCATTTTGAAGAAACAGACGCATTTGGAAAAATTTAAAACAAAATGGCAGCCATTTTGAATGTGCAACCTTTTAAAATCAGCTTAAATTGCCAAAGAACAAAACATATTCAACACAAGAAATGCAAAAATATGTTAACTATTATACCAAAGTTGAAGAAATTACATATAGGGAAGGTTTGAATTTTTGACATACAGCAGTAGTTTGGAATTTGAATATTTGATATTGGCCAGGCATTTTGGATGTTGGAAGTTGCCTTAATACATCATGATGCCAAACAATTACTAAAAAAAAGAAACCAAAAATTGCTAAAATCGGTCAATATATGCACCTAATATTCGAAACTCACTTTTGGGCAGCCATTTTGAAAAAAAAGATGGCAATTGGAAAACTTAAACAATGGCAGCATTTTGAACAAAAAAATGTACAGACTTTTAAATCAGCTTGAATTGCCAAAATAACATATACATTTCACCACCAAGAAAATGAAAAAAGGGGTGAAATCTCTCATTATACCAAATGTTGAAGAAATTACATTTTAGGGAAAGTTTGAATTTTTGACATACAGCAGTATTTTGGATTTGAATATTTTAAATATGGCAGCCAATTTGGATTTTGCGTAGCCCGGGATGCCAAAAAATGCCTCAAATGGGTCATATACACATTAATACTCCAAAACTCACTGTTTGGCAGCATTTTGAATTTTGGCATAAGGCAGCTATTTTGGATGTGAAAGCTATTGTAATCAATTTGTCATGCCGAAACAACTAACAGATGGACACCAAAACCAAAATTGGTCATGATACCAAAGTTAAAAAAAAAAAAAACCTTTTCCCCCACCCACCCCCGGAGTCCCCGGGGACCACTTTGGGCACACTTTTCCAAAAAAATCTGCCGGTGCCATCGTATTCAGGGGAAAAAAATCAGTCTAGAAACACTATCAAACAGAAAGTGAACCCATTCCATGTTGCGCGTGGGGCTGTGGACCGACTAATTACATAAAGACAGTTGTATTGATTATTCACTTCAGTTGTGATTATACATTGGTAAGCATTCAAAATATTTTTAAAAAAACAGGATTTGAAAAAAATTGGGGCGATTTCTGGAAATGTCCTCATGTCTCTTTAAGGAAAAGCCTAAAGGGACCGGTTAAATAGGAAAAAGATGTTTGGGGTCCATGCCAGGGCCATACCAAGATTATTGGGGGTGCAGGACTTCAAAAAAGGGAACCCGGGGCCCCGTAAAGGCAGCACAAAAATCGAGACAGTCACCTTCGAACTTGAGATTGAATATGTTTTAGACGTTCCAAACCAAAAATACATAGCCCAGGGGCAGTGCCAGGGTAAATAATAGGAGGGGCAAAAACATCATAGGGGGCGAAATGACAGTGAAAATGACACTCATTTTGGTTAAAAATTACCCCGAATTTTTGCGCAATTTATTGCGTAAAACCCATTTTTCCTAAACATTTGAAAAATCTCAGGGGGGCAGCCAACACCCCCCTGGTGCCGCCCCTGAGGTAGCCTGATTAAAGCGGGGATGGCCCGATTTAAGGATATGAAGCCTTCATCTTGATAGATTGACCTTCACTGTAAAGTTCATCTGTAAAGTTTCGCCCGAGATTTTAATCGGTTTTGATACGAGAGCTAAAAAGTGATTTTGTAAGCCCCATAGTCCGAGTACGTGTAAAATTAATATTAGTCGAGCAAAAAGGGGCTCATGTTCGCTCATAACTTCAAACAAACATCATTGGCTCATAAGATTTCAGGGTAAATGAGAAAAAAGTAGCTTTCTTCTATACCAAAATGTTGACCACTTCCGGTAAAAATGGGGCTTCGAGGGGACGAGGCTATATAGCCGAGCGGGCCAGGACCTTTAAACTATGCTAATCTAGACTAAGGTGTATCATGATCATGGGCTGAGAAAATAAGGGTACTTAGTTCTGACGAAGAAGTGGAAAAACTCCGACATAACCAATAACTCATCAACCCAGGATCATCAGCAGGATAGCCAGTGCAACCACATGTAGTGAACGTAAACATGATACTTACATTTGGCTCTATATGCGCAGCATCACCCATTGTGATTTTGGTACGAACTCCTTTTACGAAATGGAGACCAACGGGGCATCAGGATTTTGTAAAAGTATACTATCATAATTGTTCAGACCATTTTGAAGACCGAATTTCAAAAAATGCCGAGACAGGGGTTATTTTCGGCTCAATTTAATCGTGAAATTTTGCGTTTTTTTCGGTGTATGTTCGGCTGTACATTTGTGGTACAAAAATTACTCATATTTCTCTCACCCAATTCACGCAGAATAAAAGCGTGTGCCAACAGTGGCATAACATATACATTTTGTTTCAAAACCTTGAGTCCGATCGTCTTAGAAAAATAATAATAAGATTTTATAGCTCAAATCGGTTTATTTTCGCACGTGTTACGTTTCTAAAGCTTCACTTCCGGTATCTGAAATTCCCGGTTCGCGCATGCGTTATGCGTTGGTTCTAGTTAAAGTCAAAAAAAAAAAAAAAAAAAACCAAAAACCCATAATTGGTGTGATTTTGTGACATAGACGTAACGGTTCAAGTTCAAATTTCGTCGTAATAGGCAGTCCAAGTTGAATGCAAAAAGCAATAGCTGTGAATGGGAGACGGGCTGTGTCTTAAACATGCTGGATGCAAAGCCCAGATGACCGCGACGGAAAAACAAAATCTGAACTGTTGTGTGATTTTCGCATTTCCAATGGAGAAACTGCACCTTGTTTCCATTGGCGAAACAAATTGTTTGATTTTGGGTTTCCAGTGGAGAAAACAATCTTGTGTGATTTTCGCGTTTCCAAGGGAGCAACTGCACCTTGATTCCAGTGAAGAAACAACCTGTGTGATTTTCGTGTTTCCAATGGAGAAATTGCACCTTGGTTTCTAGTGGAGAAACAACTTGTGTGATTTTCGTGTTTCCAATGGAGAAACTGACAATTACTTCCAATGCGAGGGAAACCACACCTTGTTCCAGTGGAGAAAAAAACTTGTGTGATTTTGATTTCCAGGGAGAACGCACCGTGCATCCAGAGAATTTGTGGGATTTGTGTGTTTTCAATGGAGAAACTGCAATATGGGGTCCAGTGGAGAAAACAAATGATCAACTTTTGAATATATTTGCATTTTCCATGAGAGAAATACACTCTTTTCAAATCTGAACTGAATATGCACAAACAGGGAAGTATGAAATTTTTGAGGATCATATTAATTTGTGTTCCAGTTTTTAAATTAAAATGCATGATTTGAATTCTGCAAAAAGGACAACGCTTTGCCTGACAACTTGGACACAATAATACTTGACAGTGTTGTAAACGCTCTGCTGAAAATCACCTGTTCAGGAATCAGATTTTGTGAGAGGAACTGTGTATGGTGCCATCGTGTTCGGGATGGAATCGGCCATTCTGCAATGCACATGTTTGGCTACATTTTTCTACTCGTGTTAATGTACACATATAGTTCTTGTATTATCTGGTGACGGCTTGCAAGTGTATCGCAAGGAGCATGAATCCAGAAGTGAAACTGTGTTACGAAACAATTGTTCTGGTGACGGCTTGTAGCAGATTGCAGTCGCATGTAACAGACATTACTTACGTAGCCTATTAGGAGCTGCAGCAAGATTTTATTAAGATTGTGCAACCGAGACTATGAAAAGCAAGAGTCCAGGACCAGGTGCGCAAAGCAATTTGAAGAATGAACATTAGTCAAATAAAACGCGATTGAAATCATTTTAAAAATTAGTGAGTTTTTGTACACTCTGTAGTGCACTGTTGAACATTTAGGTTCAGCATACCATTTGGTTGCTAAAGATAAAAAATCATTACTTTTGCCATTACAAGAAACAAATTGCAAATATTTGGTAAAATTTTGAGTTACCTGCAGAGGACATATGTTTGGCAATATTTAAAAAAAAAATGGTGCAAAAGTTTCAGTGACAAACAAGCCAAACTGCGCATGTTAAAAAATCCTTTAGTGATACTAACGTCACAGACTTTCAATTTGTATAGGTGAATTTGGATATGAGATCAACTTGATATCTAGCGGACTGGACAATCTGGAATGGACAATAAAAAGGGACTCACTCGATAGGAAACTTTGAAAGTGCGTAATACCTCGTTTACTTTCTTTAAAAGAGAAAGGATAGTTACGTGAGGCTTAATATTCATAATATCTAGATTGCTCATCACTCGGATAAGTACCGCAATCAATAAATAACGTGCCAACCCTGGGGCTCGAGGAGTTGCTCATGGCAGGTTACGGACCCGTAGCCAGGAATTTATTTGGGGGGGTGCGGATTTGCCAGGAAGTGGACATTTTTTTGTCGGAGAAAAATTTTTTTCGGCTCGCTTGCGCTCGACGGTTGCCCCAAATTGTTTTACCGTCGAATCTAAAAATCTGACGGAGTGGGGGAGGGGGAGGGGGGCGAGTGCAAACGGGCAAATGAAAACATAATCGAACGTTAAACCAAAACACTATAATTGTAGTAGTAAGAATAGTCGGGGAAACACAACCATGCCAATAACACGCGCCAAATTAAACACACCAAAGCGGACATTCACCATGGCAAAGCGGACCTTCAACATATAAAGCGGACCTTTGTCATTTTGGGGGGTTGCGTCGCAACCCCGCAACCCCCCCCCCCCCCCCCACGGCTACGGCCCGGGCAGGTATTTGAATTAAACCATCGTCTCATGAGTGCATTTATTGACTCTAAATATAAGAGATTATGAGCTTCAAACACAGGGTCCATGACCATCTTCCCTTTTCCCTTCGTGGCCTAAGGACAGGATTTGCCACATTTTGATTTGGTGGATCTATAAATGCGAATACTTCCTGACCAAATAAGGTAACGCCGCGGCACAAAAAGCCCAATACTTGATCTGGTTACAGACGTCGAATTGAAGCACCGCAGTAGTGTTTCACCAGCACCCATGCTCCAGGGCAGGTCTCCCTCACAACTCAAAAGGGCAGCTACTGGTTTTTCTTATCTTTTTTAGACTTAAAATTTTCCCTCTAACACACAGGACTTCTATGGTCTATCTGAAAAACTAACGACCAATGTTATAATTTTAAAGAGACCCACTATAGCTTATAGAGTCAGCTACCTAACCAGCAGCGAGGGATTGGTGTGCCAGATTTGCCAAATTCTATTCATTGATTACCCGCCCTTCATAACATTTACGGGACTAAATCGCTACGGTATGTGGTCAGCACTCAATAAATGAATAGCCCGCTCTTGATGTCGCCACAAACACATGCTCCAGGAGCATGAGTGGTGGTCCAAATCTCAAACTTGCCAAGGAACGACGTAAACAGCAAGATTCAACAATTGAACGGTCATTTTGGATTTCACCTGTGTGAGTGCGGCGTAGATTTCAAAGCTGAAATTGGTCGTCTTTTTCGGAAAAACAAAATTAAAATTGATGAGAAAACGAAACCGGCAATTCGGAGAATGGATTTCCACGGAATGACCGTACGTATGTGGCGTAAACTAAAGCCACCAGACATGCAGCGCAGTGATGGCATATATCGTGTACAGAGTCGAAGAGAGCAGGGACCGTGTCATGACTGTGTATCACTATAGTAACCTTCTGATATCGACACAGCTGTAAAAATTTAGCGACCATGTCAAAATACTCAGCGGAATTATTTACGATTTATGTTATTAGCCTGCGATTAACATAAACCCAGTTATATAGACACGGTGTTGCCGGTTTTTTGGTCCCTCACCAGGATTTACCAATCAGCACGCACCTTGCTTGTGACGTATGTGCTTTTGGCTTTTGTCTTTTCGCGCTAATTTTGGCAATTGGAGTTCTCAATCCGTTGCATGTGGTCATAAAAATTTTCAGGCGTACCACTGGGAATTAAATCGACTATCCCAATCAACTATGAAATCTAGATAATGATGAACTTACCGTCTATGTGGGATTGCAAGTAATCGAATTCAGCTACAAGATCAGCCAAGTTCAATACACGGTTAAATTAAAGAAGAAAATAGATATCATATTGGACTTTTTCTTAGCCTGCGTCATCATCATCGACTTCTGGACCGGGTATTCATCGCAAGGGTTTCCTAAGGCAGATTCTCTTTAACTGGATATCGTAATACTAACTGGGTCAATAAGAGAAATACAGTAGAATCTCCTCAATTTGGTTATAATCCAGCGTATTTAGTTTTGTGGCGCGCTGGTATTCAATTGACTCACTTCGTCTGACGCATTGAACGTCCAAGGTGGTGTCAGCTCGTTGTACTTGGAATCTGATATCAAATAAACCCGGGCAAATAACTCAATAACGTGTTCGAGTCCCGTGTGACTGCAGAAGTCGGAGTTATAGGTCGAGTAAAGGCCGCTAAATTTTGCTGAAGTTTTTTCTTTAACACCTGGGTGAAATATGCGGAGAACTACCGTGATCCGGCGTGCATCCATGCCTAATTCCATCTCAGGACAGCAGATTGAAACCGGTATACTTCCTTGGAATTTGCGAGGTACAAGCTTAGATTTCATAATATTCCAGGATCTACTAATGCTGAATTCTGCTGAGTGAAGCAGACGGTTGACGTTTTAAGCTGTTGGCAAGTACTCCATAACAACTTTGATATGAAGCTGTTTTTTCAGGTATGTTGGGTATGAAATGGTGTCGTCCACTCTGTTTACTGTTAGGCAATTTTAGAGGGTCGTCGAGTGCCAAATGTTGGGGTAAACACATATTTCAATACTATAAATCGCAATCTCATCGTATAGTGCGCAGTTCACAATCCATAGAAAAACGTTTTACACAATTTGGCCACTAGCCGTGGTGTTAGGTATTAAGTATACCGTTTTCAATTCAAACCTAGTGTAGAGGAACAAGTTGGTTTTTTTCGATTTCAGTCTCAATACTGTTATTCTCTCTCTACCTGTTAAAGTGTAGCAACCTGTAATAACATAGCTATATAGTAGGATTTTTTATTCCTGTTCATTAAAAGTTTTGGCGTGTAGGCCGATTCCATCGTTTGAGAGGGTGTAGCTGTACCCACTAATCAATAGAAATTCTAATGTCCAATGTCGGCTCAGATAAAGGCCATAATTATAAAAATGTCCCTTTTCTCCCGAAGAAAAAATGCAAGGTCAATGCACTGATAAAATTCCAAACAAACTTGAATAACTGAAGCATCAACATAAGAAAAGAAAATGATAGAATAAGTAATTAGTACTCGCCAAAAATGTATTTGTCATTATTGGTGGAAGAGGAAGAATCTCCCCTATCAGAATCCTCCACCATTTTTACACCAGCATCAGGAATTTCACTTATTCCATATGTTGTTGTTTTTTCCAGCATGTTTCTCTATATCAAAACTGCTTGCCTGCCATTTTCCTTCAGTATTTTTGTCACTAAGAAGATTAGAAAATCTGATACGTTACGCTGCTTTACATTTATTCGTCTTGTTACAGAATAAGGTTTGCGTCTTTTCCCAATCACTATATTTAGGTACTTAAGAGTTTTGTCACTCATAACAACTACAATATTTATCGTGGCCTATCCTCCTCAGATTAACCGGTTCACCCGGCCTAGATGTTCATGACACTTATCCCTCTTGATTGTCTCCAAACAAGGAATCGATAGCGTGTCTCAGACTGTAAGACAATCTATTCAATTGATCTGGTATGAAACCTCAACATATTTCGATACAAAAAGGGTTCATGTAAAATGGGTTAGAGCATCTATTCTGCTTAACAAAGTTGAGCATTTCACTGTTTATACGGCTTTTTAGTTTTGATCTCAACTCTTCCCCATCATCCCCCTCCAGATGTGTTCGTACCATCGGCACAATAAATCTTTTTACTGACAGGAATAAAAATCAGACTATAATTTCTCAATAAGAATCCTTTAATGCATATCGATCACAACTTTATTCAAAACCATGTTACAACTTCAAACATCGCTCCTCACCAGTGAGTCGGGTCATTCACGCATTGCCATTTCACACCTCTTTGTTTTCCTCAATCATCGGTAAGCTGCGTTGCAGATGCTTGAATGTTTAGTGCTTTAATTTTGCTTCGTAGACCCCTCATTTTTATTGCCCATGAAATGTAATTGTGCACGTTGGCTTCTTTCATTTGGTTGAATGTTACTACTTCAGCGGGCGCGGGATTCAAAGTTAGTTTGTTGCGCCTGATACCCAAATCTCATTTTGCGCTACAAGGACACGGAGATTCACGCATGCTTTGACAGATTACGCATTGCGAAAATAGCTGATGTTCCTCTTGTCTCACTTGAGTCCACACGCTCTGCATTCTTTGAGTCCAACAATATTTAGTCAGACTGTAGTAACTGATACAACCGATTTTTGTTAAAAATAAAGAAAAATATTTTTTTTATGATGTTGTTGTAAACAATGCATTTAGGCCTACGGGCCTCGTGTTGCCCGTTTTATTTTTTTAATGCTCGTTTTCCTGGGGAACTATAAGAACTCAAGGATTTGTGTTGTGGCCGCGCACGCGTACCGTGTGTTGATGTTTGTGTGTGTGCGACCTATTGTGTTCTTGGATTTCTAAAGAAACTGGGTTTTACTTCTGGTTCGCTTGCAATTGATCTAGTTACATGTATTTCAAATTTTTAGTTTCTTACCGTCGGCCGATAGGGGTTGTTTTGTCTCACCGTGTTTTTGTCGTTAGTTTTGGCGGGTTTTTTTGGTATTGGTTGTATTTGTTTTCACCAAAATTTGTTATGACGAACCACTGGACCAAGCGTCATATATGGTTACACAGATTTGGGACAAGTTTACGTGTGCCGATTAAAGGGGCATTCTTTGCAATTATAAAATTCCTCCCCCCCCCACCCCCCTTCTTTCTTGTGCCCTAATTCTTGCCCTATGGTCCACCATTTTCAGTCAAAGAACCATTAACCCAAGGCCCATATAGGGTGTACACAGTTTGGGGTGATGTACCTGTAGGCCGTTTAGAAAAAAAGGGGGCATTCTTTGAAAATCTATTAATCCTTCTAACACAAATCAATTTGCTATGGGTCCACAAATTTAGTCAAAAGAACCATTAACCCAAGCCCTATAGGGTGTACCACAGATTGAGGTGGAAGACGGTGTAGGCCGATTAAAGGGGCATTCTTTGAACAATTATAAATTCCTTCTTGTGCCATAATTCAATTGCTATGGTCACCAAATTCAGTCAAAAGAAAAACCATTGAACCAATGGCCATATAGGGTGTACACAGTTTGGGTGATGTACAATGTAGGCCGTTTAAAAGGGGCATCTTTGAAAATCTATAATTCCTTTCTAAACACAAATCAATTGCTATGGTCACAAATTTCAGGTCAAAAGACCATTAACCCAAGGCCTATATAGGGTTACACAGATTGAGGTGGAAGATAGTGTATGCCGATTAAAGGGGCATTCTTGAAGAGCAATAAATTCCATTTTCTGGCTCAATTAATTGCTATGATCACCAAGTTGGTCTGAAGACCCACTGACCCAAGATCCATAAGGGTATAAAACACATTGGGGTCAAAGGTCTGTAGGCTAATTAAAAGGCATTCTTCACCAAATCTATAAATTGCGGCTTTGGTCTCAATTAAATGCTATGCTCACTTAAATTAGAAGAACCTCTGACTCAAGGACCATTTAGAGTGTACACAGCTGGGGTGAAAGTGTTGGCTGATTAAAGGGGTATTCTTTGAAAATAAAGGACTTCCTTCAAGTCTCAAATCTATGCTTTGTTAAAAAAAAACACTGCACAAGTCCTATATGGGGCATACACATCTTAATCAAATCACATACAACTGTTAGAGAGCCCATTCTTGAAAATATATATTACATCTTCTGCCTTACTAAAAATCACCCTTCATTCAAATTAAAACGTTCACTAGGTGATGTCAAAGGTCAAGAAATATTGCATCTGATAGTATTGCTTCTCCTCCAAAGCACATTTAAGAGCCCTGTGGCTTTGTGGTTTGTCTTAGAGCCTTTTGAAGTGAGCGGAGATTCGGTCTATAGCCATAGCTCTGGTCGATTTTTCCTCAAGCGGGTTTTCTCAGTTTCTTTGTTTGTGTTGCGTAATCCCGCACATTTCATGATTCAATTTAAGCCATTCCAAGGCGGCCCTGACTCCTTTTAACCTTCCGCAGTTTTTGTGTAAGTTTTCCTTTTTTTCTGCTCTTTAACGAAATGCTCCTTTGACCAGTTAATTATTTTGTTATTATTTGACCCCCTTTTGGGTTTAGAACGCACTTCAGTGGCGGTTTTAATTTTTTGCTATTTTCCATGAAGGCCGGGTGGTGAAGAATCTGAGTGCCCCTGAGTGAATGTCTAACCATTAGTCATGCTTGTACGGAATAAACCGTGACCTTTTTTAGACGGGCCATTTTGGTACATTTGCCTGAGACAAATGATGGGTTCAGTATCAATGTTGAACACATGGCTAGTTTGAGTGGTTAGGACATTCATTCACACGGACTCTGTATTTCTTGTCCCGGGAAATTTTGCTTTAGCCCAATTAAACTTGTTGGCATGTAATAGGGACAGCCGACTCTCAACGTGCCGGCGTAGGACTCTTCCATAACTATTGGTGGGCCGGTTATTTCCTCCTTGTTACATTTTAGCTCCTTAAGACCAATTTTAAACAGTAATTTAAAATTTGGTGTCAACTAATTTTTCAAATTGCTTCTTTTGCCCTATATGAAGTCAATTGCAACGTATTTTGCGGTAATATCCTTTTCTTTTTTTTCTTTTCTTTTTTTGTTGGTACGACTTCGATTATTAATAAGAACCACTTTTATATCACGCTAATCCCCGTATATATGCTCAATACGCGGTTGTCCAGTTATATTTATTATCGCACCGCCTTCAAGAAATCGCCACAATCATTTCACTTCTTTTAGAGGCCACTCAAAGACAGGCCTTTAGCCACATGTCCTATCATTTTCGAATTTTTTTCATAGTGCTGTTTTCCGCGATTTGGTCGTATCACGGGCTATGCGGTACGTCCGACGGGTCAATATCTTATTATTTTTTGTTTATTTCAATTGAAATTGATCAATTTTACATTCCCCTTCGGCTTAAATAAAATAATTCAATATGCCAAAATGTCCTTTTTTGTTCCCCTTTTTTCGTGTCACTTTTTATACATTTGCGCGGTATTTTTTCTTAAACATTTGACTTTGACTGCCAGCCTGTTTTAATCTTCTGTCTATTTTCCTAATTTTTGAAATTTGGGGAATTAAAGTAGTATTTTTATTCTTCCGTTAAACTTTTTGATCTCATGCTTTAGGGTGGCATGTTTAAAATTTGGTTGCAGTTTCGAAGTTAGCGGGTATACTTGGTACCTCTCCCTTGTTTTTGTAGATCTATGCATTTTTTGTTCTGTCTGGCACAGTACCAAAATGTTGAGTCCCAAGTAATGCTCTGCCCCATGTCCCCTTTTGATGTTTTATGTTATTTTTATTTTACATGCTCCAATACTTGCAATATTAATTTTAATTTCAAATACACCTCAAATTATATTCCCCCGGTTTTTGTCTTCTGAAGGCGCCCGCCTTGAGGCCCAATTTTCTTATTTCTTTGTACTTGTGCTCAATAGCATTTCATTGTAACTCTTATTTGGTCGTCCGCCACCGGGGGGGGGCATTGGCAAGTTTTACCTTATAAGGTAACTTGTTTGGAGGTTTTTAAACCAGTTACCTATTCCCAGCTCATTGAACTCGATAAATTCTTAGCTGTTCTGCAACGAATTATCCTCTGTTGTCGTTTCTGCGTCAACATATTTCAGACAATTTGAAATCATTGTATTTTTGTTTTGGCATGCCCTTCCAAGTAAAATTCATGTCCTTTTAGCACATGAGAAATTTTGTCAATTTATAACCCACTTCCACTCTGTATCTGCTGTGGAATTTCGCTACTTTCCCTTCTGTATCCGTGGGGAATTTAGGTAAGCTTAGAGCTAGATATTAAATGCCAATTGTTGTTAATATTCAGTGTGACATATATGAATTTACAACCATTTATAATTGTCAAGTGCTTAATTCATTAAAATATGTCATGAGTATAAGAGTGGATTTGTGCTAATATCTAAATTATATTGGTATACTGTGCTGGTGCCTTGATTATTTTCATGATTATAAGAATGATTTGTGCTAAATTGTTAACTTATTTGGTAAACTGTGCTGGTGCCTTGATTTATACCTTACATAAAGTGCTTAATGATGTTAATAGCCAACTATATCTATTTGGTTTGAATTGATTTTGGCCATTGTGTATACGACCAACGGGCCGTTTTGGCGTGGTTTTTAGATGTTTACCTTGCTGCTCATCATGTGAATTGCCCAATAGTGTTAAAGTTGAATTACTAGAGGTCCCTCTTGACATGGGCTTGTTTGCTGCTGGCCATCTTTGAATTATAGCACAAATTGAAGGCCGATTCCTGTTGAATTAAACGCATGCAACGGCGTAGAAATGCCGCTACCAGTCTGCTTCTTCGCTTTTTCTTTTTCATCGCCTGTGTGAGAGATAATGGCAATCGCTTGTCAGGCAGTTTCAACCAGAAGTCTCCAGGCTGATTGGAATTGGTTTGTAATTTGTAAACGTTCATTTTTGTGTCGTCTGCAATATGGCAGAAGCACTTAGGATTTTCTGGTCGTATCGGGGTTTTCATACTGTCGAATCAGCATATGCTAGTTTTCTGGAGAAACGTGTTTGAAAGTTACTTATGATTCGTGTAATTAAATTGAATAAAAGGAAATGGCTATTTTAAGTGGTATAAAATGTTAAAGACATACTGGTTACTAACTGACGACAGTTTTTAAAATACAGAAACAAACTGTTTTCCACTTATTCAAAATGGTGGCTACTGACATGTGATTTGAGAGTTGTCAAAATCCAATGTTGATTCGCTGTGTTCTAAGGAATCGAATACGTATCGACTGCATGAAACCCTTGATCTTCTAATGTTGGTATGATGAGATTACTATAGCTACGGGTTTTTTCTATTTTAAAATGATGATTCCGATGATGCCACGATGAATAAGAAATAATGATGGCGGTATTGATGGTGGCAATCCAACGCTGATAATAATGAAAACATCAAGCTTGACGACGACAATGATGCTACTGATCAATGATGATGATGATGAGATGATGATGATGATAGATGATGATGATTATGATGAAGACGACGACGGTGACGATGACGACGACGATGATGATGATGACTACGCGATGACGGACGACGACTATGTCTATTGCATTGTGGTTTAGTTTACAAACCATGCATTTGTACACAAACGACTTCCATAAAGTGGTTAAAATGGAAACATTGCTGTGCATTATCGTTCGTTGTAAAATAATAGCGCAGACCTGACCACGAATGACTCCAACGAATTCAGAAATTACCACACCAACCTCTTTTAAGTTGCTCCTTAAATTAATATCTTAAATTAGTCCCAATATTCTACACGCTCATTTTTGCAGACAAAAACCCATAAAAACAGGAGTAAATACGTTACAAGGAACACAACAGTGTACTGTCTTGCTGTTAATAGTAGGCATGTTGCAACACCAAATAAAATATTGCTAAACTGTTCCCAAAAATTGAGCCAGAAAATATTTAAAAATGTACTGGAATGTTTTTCATAACTCAAAAGGTTTTTGGAGGGTAAAAGTGGTCTATCTACTTTATAACACCCATATTTTCTCGTTTCTTAAATTTCTCATTACATATAGTTTCCTGTCTTTAAAATGTACAACGCTTAAATATATTATCCAAACTTGAAATAAATGGTTATATACTCATAAAATGAACATAATCTAAACCATTAAGAGGGCCACTAACGCTCATAACAAACAATCTCCCAAAGAAATTCTTTAGTTGCAGAATATCCAAAAGTTAACAACATATTAATATGTTACAAGTCTATTTTTTGTAACAACAACGGTTTAATAGCGTTCACTACGTGTTGGGGGTGGTAAACACCCCGAGAATTCATTTTATAGAGCATAGATGATTTCGATGTTGATACCAGTTGACAGCATTGGTCCACCGTTTTCTATTGCTCCCCACTAACCTGGTAATGTGGGGTCACAATGACGTCAAGTCCACAAGTTGGCAATTGGTCTTTCCTTCCACACTGACATACATCAGATATCAATGAAACAATGAAATTTTGCATAAAAAGGTATGGGGAATATTGGATTTTTCATGCGGGTTTTGGTGCCCCAAATGCTATGAAAATGAACTTGTTTTAATCACCATATTTTAGAGCCATACAGTGCCATACAGTGCAAAAACATTTAACCAATGAATAGTTCTAACAGTACATTTATACGATAATGTACCCGAGGTCGGAAAAACTAAATATGGCGCCCATTAATTTTTATTTTCCCCGCCGAGGATACAGTATGAGCCCATAGATGATATTTCAAAACCTTTAGTTTCTATGCTATTAGCTAAAACAATTTATTTTGTGGTTGGTTTGTATATGTTTTTTAGTTAATATGCCTTTTTATGTGTATTTTTGTGGGAGGATTAATGAAAATAAAATGATAAGAAAATGCATTATTAGCGGTCTCATTATTCAGAATAACTGGGTCAGTAAACTGACCAATCAGATGCTGTGGGCTGCATTTTCAATAATGGGTATAGGTAATAGACCATTCCCCACCAATCGACTTCGACGCTAACCCGGGACGGTGCTACCTCATTTTGGTTTTCGCCAAAATTAGCAGGATGTGAATAATTATATGGAAGACGTTACGAAAGTTTTTAACGTTTTTTGTCGCACCGAGGGAAAGTTTTACCTGGGGTGGTTACTACTCCCTTTGGTAATACGATGGTTAATGTCACTATGGTATGATGCCCCCCCCCAAAAGTGATAAATTTGGTGTATTTGTACAATTTAAAACTAAAACCAAAACCTGGATCATCCTTTTCACCGACGCACATACCGTAGGTTTCAATACGTACAGTAACATAATTAAAACCACAAATTAAATTTGAAATAACCTGACCAATCCCTCATGCAGTAAAGACAGGTAAATTTCACCGAAAACCTTACATCTGATATACCCCAGTATTATCGATTTTGATCACTGAACTAGCAAATCTTGTGCAGC
>JAMKCH010036697.1:0-15419 GCA_023653785.1 Ophioderma brevispina | reverse complement strand
ACAAGGAACAAGTACTTAAAGGGACATAGCACAACTAAGTTTCTTAAAAAAAATGATGGTTGTGCTATCCCCACCTTGAAATGGAAGTGTTTTTAAAGTGCAACGAGAAATTTCAATATCCAAATGTTCGGTGTATGTAATGAGTCAATTCATATAGATTAGACAATCCAATAGCCTCCCACTGTTATTTTAATAAAAAAAAACATAGCTGAATTTCCCATTTGATCCTAGTGGAAATTAGAAATTTCCCAAATGTTTGTCACAAAGAAACATTTCTCAGCTTAAACTTCAGAGAGATATTTGTGATAAAAACTTTACACAAGTGTAAAATATCACAACTGTAATTGTAGGGACATTCTGTGCCTGAAAATCTCTCGTAGCACATTTAATCAAGTGGTTATGTAATAAAACCAATGGCTTATGTTGCACACAACTAAAACATTAAGAAAATACCCTTCAGAAATGTTTATTTTTTTTTCTGTGTCCCTTCAATTTCAAACTGGTTCGTGACTTCTTTTATTTATGTTCTTATTGCCCTATGGGTCATCAATTTATAGTGGATGTAAATTCGACTATTATAAAACGAAGATATTTGATTTAAGGTAGAATGACCAATGATTTCGAATGGACCAATAAGGGGAGAGCACCCTTCTATATGCTATTAACAAGAAGGAATATTATAATAGCCTTCTATATGGCTACTATAATATTCCTCTTGTTTAAATGTTTTTAGCGCTACAATGCATTCGTAATCTATCCATGTCATCATAATTAAGACATTTCGTATTTTTGCCTGAGAATATGTTGACCGTGTCCCTTTGAAGTCGTCCACCACAGCAAAAAAATTAAACAGAGGCGACTGTATCCAATCATTTTTTCCGTAGGTACATTTGCTCATGGCAAGTAATACTATAAAGTATACGTACGGAATTGTGTGTATTTCAATTTTAAAATATCTAATAGAAATGCCGAGTATGTACAAATAAATTGAGTAGGATTCAAATTCAATTATGAAGCACATACCATTACCACTAGGCCACAGGGGATTAGCTGTCGAGGTGTGTTTTTTATTCAATTATACCTTCACGGAATTAAAGGTCATCTCCTCTCTACTACAATTGATACGTAAATGACTACATAATCAAGTGTGGGTACAATTATGACTTGCCTGAAAGACGATGATGCCTATTCCAATGTTAACTACGAAAATAATATAGCGACCCGTTCACGTTCCGAGATTTTGTTATAGTGCCTTTGGCCGTTCCCCATTAGACAGCTTAAATTCTAATACAGATTGTGTATTCATTTTGCAGCTTAACCTGAATTTATACCAAGGAAAACGGTAGAAAGATCTGAGCGAACAAATCGTAAAAGACTAGCATGACGTTTTGAGCTGTTTTTGGAGAATTAACGTGCCACTACCAAATGGCCCACATAATCATCAGTGCTAAGTGATCCGAACCTCATTTTTGCTTCAGTTATACATGCCAAGGGTTGGAGAAATTAAGGTTCATATCACAGGGTTAGACCCCGGACATTGTTTCATAGCCGCCATATTGGAATTTTTTTTAACTGAAAATACAATAATGTTACTGATTTTTAACCCAAACATGCAAAAGAGACCAATTTTGCCTTACCAATTTTTAAGTCAGTAATTAATTGTTATACAATTATTTTTCAAATAAGTACAGGATAATTGCATGGCGTTTCAACTTAGTTACACTAGCGGGGAGCCCGCGCTGCGCGGGCCCCCGCTAGCGAGTTATTTTTTTTAAAAAACCCTCTAGATCAGTTTACTGGAATGTTTTCAGAAGGCAAGGTTTGTATTTGACCAATTAGCAGTCCGGACATTTAAGTCAGTCAATAAGCATGGCCAAGATTACCGAATAATGACCCATGGTGACTTGACCCCAAAAGACCCCATCGAAAACATGCCGACAAACCTCCGTACGGCAACCACTAAACACTCTACCACCACACCAAAACTCATACCATACGTCAAAGCACGGCCAATTACCCATAATAATGACCCTGGATGACCTTGACCCCAAATGACCCCTCGAAAACGTGACCACTTACTAAACTGTAAGCGAAAACTCTACCACATACCAAAAGTCATGATCCATACGTCATAAGCACGGCAAGTTCACCCAAATGACCCCTGGATGACCTGTGCCCACAACATGACCCCTCGAAAACGCGACCACTAAACTCGGACGGTAAATGAAACTCTACCACCACACAAAAGTCAATACATACGTCAAAGCACGCCAGAGTTACCCAATAATGCCCCTGGATGACCTTGACCCCAAATGAACCTTCAAACGTGACCACATAACCTCGTACGGCAAACTCTACCACCACACAAAACTTCTATCCATATGTCAACGCACAGCCAAATTACCAATAATGACCCTGGATGACCTTTGACCCAAATGACCCCTCGAAAACGTGACCACTAAACTCGGTTAAAGCGAAAACTTCTACCACCCATACCGACTCATATCCATACGTCAAAGCACGGCCAGTTCCAAGTTACCAAGAATTGACCCTCGAGATGACCTTTGACCCCCAAATGACCCCTCGAAAAGTTGGGGACCCTAAAACTGGACGGCGAAACGAAACTCTACCCAAACCAAAATCAAATCCATACGTCAAAGCACGCCAAGTTCCCAGTACCCAATTATGACCCCTGGATGACCTTTGACCCCCAAATGACCCCTCGAAAATGTGACCACTAACTCGTACGGCAAAACTCTACACCAACCAAAAAATCATATCCATACGTCAAAGCACGGCAAAGTTACCCAATAATGACCCAGGGATGACCTTTGACCCCAAAATGGAACTTAGTCCATTTGGAATTTTTGGTAAAAAAAAAAACTCTACCACCATACCAAAACTCATATCCATACGTCAAGCACGCCCAAGTTACCCGATACGATTAATGACCAATGGATGACTTGACCCCCAAATGACCTTCGAAACTGTCGTGACCACAAACTCGTACGCCGGAGCTCTACCACTACCAAAATTCACATCCATACGTCAAAGTACGGACGAAAAGCATAGACGGACAAACAAAACAAACGTGTTTTGTAGTGTTTTGTTGTAATATAGATTTATCGATTTTGACCCTGTTAGTTGATGCATACTAGTTACAGCACATATCATAGCCGCAATATTGGAGTTTCCAGCAGAAGATTTTTCAATTCCTTAGTTTTGCTGCTTTTTTTTCAAACCAAGGGCCAATTTTTTCTTCCAATTTCCAAAACTTGTTCCAAGTAAGTTGTTACATTATTTCAATTAAGAATAGTAATTGCATGGGCTTCGACTTTAATTCTCGTTTTCTGCAATACTGATCAAAGTGGCTGAACCGTCTAGGTACACCAACGGCGTGAATGGTATGGGCATTACGAACTTCTATTTCGCTCTTCTTCCTAGACACCAGAGAAAGAAGGACTGTGAAATACAATGAATGAACTGGTTAAACACCTTACTTGTTCCTGTTTGGTCTCAATTATTTATGCTCACAACTTTAAAAAAGCGGGAATCATATTTGCAATCAACAAAACAAAGGGGACAATGTAGAGCGAGCAGCATGAACATATAGATCAAACATCATGTTACCCCCACTACAGAAAACGGTTTTGAAATCTTTGGTAGTTAGTATGGGACGTTGTGGGAGGAGAGAGCGTGGCCTAGCGGTTAGGGTGCTTGCCAAATTTACCTAACTCCGGGTTCGATACCGGGGGGGTCGCTGCTGGGATTTATTCGGGTGCTCATCTGGATTTAATCTGTATTGAGCTATGAGCTATTAAATACAGAATTACCGCTTTCTCCATGGTTCATTTCGAATTGGGCAAATGAATCATGAATGCATCCGTCCTTCGTTGGGGACGTTAAGCCGGCGGTCATGTGAACAGAGAGTCAACTGTACATGTACATCGCAGTCAGTGTCGAATAAGAGTTAGGGTTTTTTTGTAAACGTTCCCAAATTCCGCCCCCAGTCCAAAAAAGTCTTTGACCTCGGTTTTGGCGTTGGTTAGAGGGTAAAAATGGTTAAAAAAAGAGTCAATCAATTCCATTTTTTTAAAAAAGGTCAATCAATCAATTTCCATATTAAAAGTTTGACTCTGTGTAACCTTTAAATTGGCCCTATTGCAAATTCTTAAACCAGTGTGAAAACTGAAAATGTAAGCTACGACTATATTTGAAGTTATGTTAGGTTGGATATCCGCTCGAGTCATATCGCGTTTGCTACTTTCTCGTGCGCCTGCCAACTTGCGTCTCGTTTGCGTATGATCGTGGCGCTTGCAGCGGGTTGGTCGATTGTTTTCACTGGGTGAGGGCCGTCATTTCTTGTGTATTTAAGGGTTTATAGGAGGACTATTGATATAGATCGATTTCGATTTCTTAATTGTCGGATAGTATTGGTTATTTTAATTGATGTAGGGTGACCCAAATCTGAAATAACAAATGGGGGTAACGACTTTCGTTTTTGAGCTAGGGGCTGTTCAAACAAGTGTATTCTTATTTTCAAAATGTGTACAGACTTTTAGGGAAAATCGGAAAATGTGCCGTTGTCCAGGCATAAAATATAACAAATCGAACGATTTATGAGTTTTCTACTTATTTCAAAAACCTTTATAAGATCTTTGGCGCCACTAAGAAAAATAAAAACTGGGTGGTCACGACTTAGTTTTCGAGAAAAAAAAAGAAAAACGGAGAAAATAACGAAATAGACCTAAAAATTGCAATTTTCCCTTCAAGTGCGTCTGTTTGCTATGAACAAAAAGCGACAAGCATAGCATAGCTTGCGTATTGACGCACGGAAAATAAGCGCAAACCATGCCAAGTACGCGTTCGCAAGCGAGTTGGCTCTTGTTGACAGCAAGGAGGAAGCACAATAAAACTCTGGTGTGGAGGGCGATGGAGTGGGTTGGCAGGGGCCCCAGGGGGTGACGTGGTGAGTGAGTGGTGATCATGTGAGTGACGGTGAGTGAGGAGTGAGTGATGGCAAGTGAGTGAGTGAGTGAGTGAAGGTGAGTGAGGTGAGTGGAGTGAGCGATGGAGCGAGCGATATCGAGTGCATCTGGAGAACAATTTTTGTTTCAAATTGGCAAACACGATCAGCTTAAATTAGGCCATACAAGGAAACTATAAAATAAGGTAATTCAGGCATGTAGGGATTAATGAATACAGGGGATGTAGTTTTATCCGGATTATTTGTTTCCGATAAAAACTTTCCACACACAATTTCATATGTTTCCTAGAAAAAATCGGGTTCTTGACTTTGAAGAAAGATCCGAAAAACCTTTTCTCTCTTCCTGGCTCCCAGGCGGGAAAAAGGCCCCATGGGAATTAAAGTCGATACAAACTACATTAAAATTAATGCCATGGATAAGTGTGTGTCTCAGTTCGGAAATTGTGAGATATTGGCTCGTGTATAAAGGCAAACGGCAACAAACGTTTCTAGCTGTTTCACCTTTTTCGGGATTGCCATTAAAAACCCAACTTAGGAAACGTAACAAAAGCCCCTCACCGACACACCCATCTAACAGGTTTGCGTCGTTATCGTTTTGATGTCGGTCCGTAAATGGGGGTTGGTCGGCAATCGGTGCCTTACCCTACCGACACCCCCCAGCACCCACATATATGAAAAACGATTCGGGATGCCCTGGATGTGATTAACAAAATTGGTAATATTATTGCGATGTGAAACAGTTGAAACGAGGCAGAAACTACAAACTTAAAAGACGCAAACATTCCCGAGGTGAACGAGATGCATCACGAGCCAACTAGAAAGATCCTCTACGCTCTGACTGCGAGTGCGTAAGTGGCCAGCGCAAACTGACAGCATACGCAGAATGCCTTCGTTGTCTCTTCATATGCCTCTATACCCTAAGCCCGTAAGTATCGCGAAAAGGGGGTTGGTTAATTAAAGAGACACTCAATGAATAAAACTGTTTAAGAATGAGAAATAAAGGATGATTTTGGGAACCGGTATCTCTTTACGGGACGAATTGAAACCCGACGACACCATTATTTTTGCGGGAAGAACTCGGCCTCTTATTCTTCCACTTAAAATAATGGTATCGCCTTGGGTTCCTGGGGTCAATTCGTCGTTACAGAGAGTACCGGTTCCCAAAATCATACCTTTATGTGCGTTTCATACTAGCTTGTTGTGCTGTCGCAGTGTCGCCCGACAAGTTAATTTGTGCAACAGCGAAGCGTAGTTAAACACGTGACATAAAACTTGCCATGTCGCCGCGACAAGGCTGCGACCATCTGCCGACAAGCCGATAGCAAATCGATTAGTTGTCCTGCTGCTCCCTGCGACAGACAACGAAGAGTTGACTTGAACTAACTTTTCTGCGACACCCCCGATGCCTTAAAAAAACTGACCCAGAAAATGCACGAGTATTTACATATTGTTAAACTCCTCCGCAGCGATGATGGGACATCGATAAAAATGATTCGTTTTGGGATTTGGGTGACAATATTCCAACGTAAACAATGCGACCATGAGTGTTCGAGCCGTTCTGCCGCAAAAACCACGAGAAAAATTAAGTATGAATGAAATACTCGCGACACTGTCGCAGCGACACGCGACAGCACTTTTTGTCGAGGGCGACAAAAAAAAACAGCAAGTTAGCGCGACACACGACAACTTGTGGTTGTGCGACATGGACAGCACGACAAAAAAGTCATGAAGCCAGCTGATTTCTTCTAAATGGAGACCACAATTTGAGAGTACTAAATACTAGCATTGATCTGAAGGGTCATTAGTCCAACTACCAAACGGTGTAAACCTTTTCTATAGTGGGGGGTAAACGAAACTCTTAAATAAGGCCCTATGATCCTATGATATATTGCTCCTCTCTTAATGGCAAAATTTTGTTATAAAAGACACCCTCAATTTTGTCATAAAGTTCTTGCATGTTTGTATACTTGTACACCTGTTAACCCTCACCTGAATGAATCCTAAACCTAAGCAGTTTTATTTGCGTTTTAAATAACATTTAAATTTTGTAAATAAGCTTAAAGGAGTGTTTTTGTGTAGCTAGTAAGGCTCTAGTATTGGCGGATATGCAAAGGACTTTATCCATTTTGCACTTTCGCGAAAAATAAAGACAAAAATGATATTTGTGTAGTAGGGTGTATAAGTGTATTTTAGTAAAGGTAGAACCAGTGTAAGACAATAAAAATAATGTAAGATCATTCAAATGTCACCTTTTAATTTTGTTCTAGAGATTAATTAAACTTTTAATTGCAAAATGTGGATGTAAGTCCTTTACAAAACAAACTGTTTGCCCTTTTCTAAAAACCACCTTTGTGATTAAATTTGATTCAATCTTTTTTCAATAGTAAGTAACTTGTAATATTTTTAAAATAAAAAAAGGCAAATAAATAAAAACATTAAAAAAAAAAAAAAAAAAAAAAGAAATAAAGTGTAAAAATGCCATTTCTTCATTTTCGGAAGTATCTCCAAAACCGCATCTTTGTTTAATTAAAATTCTTTGTTCACACATAGTGGACACAAACAAAAAACAGTTTATTCTGGTTTTTTTTTAAAAGTTAAATATATTAAAGACTACAATTAAAGCCTACAATAAAAACATCAAGACAGGAAACAAAAACAGTTCCTGAGATTTTATAACCTTTTTAAGTCGACATTCCGGGAAATTCCCGAAGATTCCGAAAGTGAAAAATTACGAATCTAGGACGGGAAAGAGATTATGAAAAGTCAAAAAAGCACAAATGTGTAATTTATTGCAATCACAGATGACAAATCTAGATGACCAATCAGACATTTTTCGTGTTACAAAACTTTAAGCTCGTGGAGGCCCCCTTGCCGACATCCGAATAAATTTTAATTTGGTGGAGGTTATTATTTTGGCAAGTGGCACACTTTAAGACTAGGGACAAGAAAATTGATTGATATGAGGGGTATCAGATGCACCCTATTGCTGGTAGTAACTAATATACGGTGGGGAACTCCCATCTTGGAGGTGACACGTATGTAAGGCTGTTAAGGCCCCAATTTTCAGCACCGCTGTCACCCAAAGACCCCGTATATTTTGAAAATATCACCCAAGTTTTTTTGGAAAATTGTAAAGACCCCTAGTTTTGGGAAAAAATTAGAAAATATTCACCTAAAGACCCCTAATTTTGGTGACATTTTTACAAAATTTTCTAAAAAGACCACATTGTTTGGACAATTTTGCAAATTTGTTACCCGAAAAAAAACCCGGCCCCGGGTATACGGTACGTCGCGTAATTATTCCCTAGTAACAGTGTTACAACAAAATACTACTGAACGATACACCATGTCACAGTGTGCACGTTTACAATCGTGTAACAACGATTCAACTTGGCAAAAGGGTTGCTTGAAATCGGCAGCGACAGTTCCGCTTACACATTGAAAGCGTGACTAAAATGATGTAAGCAAAATGTAAATGTCGTTAAATCCTAGGGGTGTCCACGTCAAAACAAAACTGTCATCTTTATAGAACATATTTCTACATCAAATGGTGACATAATCTTTCGAGGACACCCTATAGAATTTTTGTAAAAATGGTTAAAGTTGCCGCAAATTTCACATTTTTGCATTGCGATGATCAAACTCGTGATGAATTATGGGTAGTCTGGCAAGTCGAAATTCATAAACGACAGCATTTTTCAGAAATAAGGCTAGGAGTCACGCAGGCGGCGGTATGTCGAAATCGTCTATGGGCATTTGTACAGTTTCACCCGTGCCCGCCTGTCACAACCCTGATTACCAGTAGTCTTTCTAAGCAAAGTTTGTCATTTATCATCATTTATATAACATTTGCATTTTTATTTGACCAAATTATGTACAATATATGACACAAACAAATATATTTTGACCATTAGAACAGTCCGACCAGTATATATTTCCATATTTGATTGAAAACATATCAAAATATCTCTAAAACGAACTATTTATCGCATGAACCACAATAGGGCGATTTCACGGGAGGTCAATAGGTTGATTTGGCCAGACATGCCTCTGGAACAACCTAAGCATCGCAGAGAATATAAAGAAGTCACCTGCAGAAATAGTTAGCAGCTCAGGTGCATGTATTATGTTTTTCCCTTGCTTGGATGATCTGGAGGGCAAAAAATCAACATAATTTGCCTTCCGTGAAAGTAAGCTCCTATAGGAAGATTTTGACAGCGCAGGCTGTCAGCAGTATCATCGACCCGTGCCGGTGTTAAAGTAATCATAGTCCGGCAGGTATCATTGTCCGGGCTCCATAGACGACAACGGAATAAAGCGTGAAACTAATGTTGCGTGAAGAGTCAACTGAATCGATTGCCCTATTTTTCACCATTTTCTCGGACTGTGAGCCCGGAGGACTATATCTCCTGCCACACCTGTACCTTCAAATTCACAGAGAAAAAATAATCTGTGGAGCTTTAAATTACGACAGAGACAAAAAGCAATATCGAAAATCACTTCAGTAAAATGCACTTTACCCGGAAACAACAATAAATACTCATAAAAACAAGTCTGTTTTTGTTAAATTTATTTTAATAATGAACTGAGCATATTCGAACCCGTGGCACAAACGAACTTTTTTACAACATTATTAGATCATATTGAAAAGCGCGCCACTGCTTAATATAACTAAACGGATTAGCAGCGATTTGCTAATCCGAAACATCGAAAAAATCATCAAAATTCATATTTTTATATTTTTGTTACTGGCATGGATATGCGAACATAAGATGCAAATGGTTGGCTTTTTATCTGATTCTGTAATTTCTATACGTGCGTATCAAAATTCCGACTTGAGCTCAAAAAAGCCTTTCCCGGTGAATATCACTGATTTTCCGCATGATTTTGTGCACCATGATCAATACAGTGTGACCGCAAACACAAACATTATTGACATTTGTTTATTCTGTACAGGTGTAAACCACAATCAGCTGTTTAGTGCAGATTTTGAGACGCCGTCACTGTATGTCTATTTGCGGGAGACTCTGTGACAAATTTCCTCAAATGCTTCATTTTTGTCACTATTTGGTGGTTTTTTCTACATTAAAAAAGCAGTTATATGGAATTGTACACACTTATAAGTTAAAAACATGCATTTCCACATTTGTTTCCATTCTCTTGCATTATCGCTGCTAATCCCTTTAACCCTGGTTGGGTCACTTGTATAGCGCTATTCCAAAGCGCAGAAATCTTGGTCTTGGGACAAATTTTCAAATTACATTTCATTCTCATTTTGCTCATAATAATTTCGTAGAAACTTAGTCTTGAAAAGTGATGATCAATAATAGCTGTTTTTGTAATGTGATTCTGACAAGGCCAAATTTTGATCATTTCTGGCATATAAATGGTCATAAAAACAAAACATCCTAACAGGCTGAGAATTTCAGCACTATCTCTCCTGATAATAATCTAGTTCCTATAAAAAAATACAAGCAGCAAGTGCTACAAATACCATTCACAAAATCAAAGATGAAAATTTAACCTACTCGGGTGTTGGTTTACTGTAAAAAGGCCCATATCAGAGTTGTGTAAAATTTCAGATTGGCCCTTGACCTTCTTGTTCATGTTATCATTGCCTAAGGTCCACAATTTACTAGCAGCATGTAAATTGTACTATTGTACCATTAAAACCAAGATCTTTTCACTGAAAATGGAAGTGGAAAAGCTGAAAATGACCAACTGATTTCACATTAAAACTAGGGCCCATAGGCGCCTATTATGATCACATACATCGACGAACTAAATACTAATAACATAAATACTAATAAATATTATAGTTTATTGGGTATGTCAATCGTAAAAGTTGCAGATTTTCTTTAAAAATTTAAAAATGGTATTTCTTTCCCTGAATGTCTGTGACCAATGATGTACATCATACTACATCGACTCCAGCAAGTAATGGCGCTATTGATATTCAGTAAATCATCCCGGAATTCAAAGGACAAAGCACTCCAGATTCTTTTTTTTTATCTGGAAATTCATTGTTATAGCTCATGCAGTTGGAAAGGTTACAAGTGATTTTTTTAACCAATAACTCCAAAACAAATGGTCATAGATGGTACAAACTATGCATTTTTGGAATCTTTATGACTAAACGGACAATATGACATACATTTCAACATGAATGGAGCATTTTAAAAGTTTGACCCCTGTATAACCTTAAATTGGCCCCTATTGAAAAATTGACACCACAATTTGAGAGTACTAACTACCTGGCGTTGATATAGAGGGTCCATTCTAACTACCAAAGGTGTCAAACCTTTTCTTTAGTGGGATGAACGATGATGTTTGACCTGGTTCCATCTTTTTTAAAATAAAAGCACAATCGCACTGGAATTGAAAGGCGGCACTAGGTATACTCGCCGCTCCTTACTTCAGACCAGACCAAGTATAGTAAATACAGTTCGGTCAGGGGGTTGACACTTAGCGCCTGTCGTCTTTTGCTCCTTTACCCTTCAATATGGCTATGGCAAAATATGAAAGTTCGTGCATACCAACGAAATTTATGGTCCCTCCTGTATTTATTAACCTCACGGTATAGAGTTACGTGTTCACCGTTTGTAACCATGATAGAAACGAACTTCGCAATGCAAGATTCCAGTGGCGTAAATTTCTTTTTGACATTGGGGGGATGGGGTTGATGAAAATTTATGAAAGAAATGGGGTTTGCTGAAAAGATCCATTACTAGCACATGTGCGCGCTATGCGTGTTAAAAATTTTGCCATTTAGAAGCTAAAATCATTAAATATAATTCTAATTAAAACAAAATGCGCGCGAAGCGCGCAAAAATGTACTATTTTAAGACTATTATGGTAAAATATGAGGTTATTTTGGATCAAAAACACATGAATGGGCATCAACATTGGGGGGATGATCGTATTGACCATCCCCCCTCATCAAAATATTGGGGGGATATATCCCCATCCCCCCCCCCCCCCCCCGGATTTACGCCTATGTAAGATTCGGCTATATATAGCGCCCTCGTTGCACCAAGGTCCATCCCAGTTTAAGGGGTTCGTACACTGGATGTTTCACAATGTTAATTATTTTGTTTTTCAAATGCGCCTATTTCAGTTATTTCAAGGTCGAATTTGGTATGCAAAATTTGCATGCAAATTTGGTATGCAAGATACAAAATTTAGCTCCTTCAATGTTCTTTAGGTTTATTTAATCTATTTTTATGAATCAAGGTTATATATTTTGCTACAGCCCTTGGAGTCTACACATTCGGGTCCCTTCAATGGAAATTCCCTGGAAATAGTTTAGTTCCCTACGATTTGTTTTTGTAAAAAGAACTTAATTCACCGTATATTCTATATTGTAGCAATTCAGAAATTCACAGCTTTCATATAACACCAATTTTACGTTTTAAGGCCAAACCCCCGAGTTTTACCTGGACTTTTTAGTGCTGTGTCTCACCCCCTTAAAATCTAACCCGAGTCTTTATAGCGCCCCCTGTAAACCAAGGTCCAGGGACCGCTGTTCCACACTGTAACTTGTCAATCAAAAAATCATTCTGCACACAAAGTTCAGCCAATCAGCATTTGCAACAGAAGACACACCTCCACTGATTGCTTTGTCTCATTGCTTCTGACCTCAAATGACCCCAAATTTCACTTATTTCTTCTGAAGTTGTTAGCCTTCCGTTTTCCATGAAAAGCCTTCAATATTAAACTTTGTAATTTCATCTTTCTAGCAGTACCACTCTTTTATGTCGACTTTTTCTATACACTGTCGACTTTAAGTTTATATTTTGTGTGTAAATTTAGTATCTTAAAGGAGATCATCACGATACGCTTTGCTTATTGTTCTCGCTGGGTTGATGGGAGCGGCCATGTTGCCAACAAATAAAGCAGGTGTGTGATGGAATGTTAGAAGTTTAGCGGATTATATAGTGTGTCTCACAAATTGTCACTGTATTCTTCAAGTTTTCAAAAGGTGGGACGAAAAATGTCAACCGAAACGCTATTCAGCATGTAATGCTCGAGTAGAGCCATTCATATTAGAGTCCCTCAATGTCACATGCTATACAATCATTTGAAATTCCCCGCGTAAAATCAAGTGAGACCTTGAATGCGTATCTTGGAATGATACTATTTTGCTATCTGGCCAGCTGATCGGAGATGTAGGACTTCAATTGTTTCTACTCTTCATTGGGATACTGTGGTTAAATCTTTACATTCGAAGTGAGGAGGCCTACTCGTTATTTGTATTGAGGTTAATCTGTGAAGTAGTTATTTCTTAATTGGAATATAATCACTGCAGATGTGCGTCGATTCAAAGGCATACAAACCCATGAGACATGTTAGATACTCACAGTAAATTACTTTGTTTTGACAATCATCACGGGACAAACTATAGACATGACGTAGCAATGGCCGCGAGATGGCCGAAACGTCACTATGGCCGTGAGATTATTGGCAACATGGATGCGCCCAGCAGTTCCCGATTTCATTTTGTCTTCTAATTAGCTAATGAATTTATTGTAATATCATCAATGTTGAGAATTGTTTCAACATAATTTATCACATATGTGAAATAAATATTAACGTGTTATGTCCCTTTAAAAGTCCACACTAACATTTACTGCATGGCTGTTAGTATTGATTATTCAGTATCCCATTCAACACCCAATTACCTCCTATTGAAAAGGGATTAAGAGCATGATCATAAAACGTTGATTGAAGATTGTGGATTTGAATTGAGTGCTGCAAGGTCAATTGAACTTTTGACCTACTGGTCACTGTTATAATTTTAAATACAAAGAATATTCATTGAAATTAATTACAATGATTTTTATATGTTTTCATTGATTACTTAATATCTGACTGTTGATTGTCTATTTATATTATCATGTACTGATAATAAATATTGAGTTGGGTAATATTTAATATTTCATAGTCAAAAAGTAGTTGTGCACGAGCCTAATGAATTTCTTTACAGATAGTATTGAGGCTAGTTACAGTGTGTGTTCGTCCACAAGTGTCATCTCCTTATTTTAATCCTCCTTGGTTCGGTGCCCTTTCGCATACTCGGAGTTCCAAACATGACGAACAAGTTCGAACAGTGCGTCGACTTAAACGTTCTGCGTAAACGCACTTGGGTGAACAATTTGCATACTGTGCAGGCGCGGATCTAGGGAGGGGCGGAGGGGACGCGCGCCTCCCGGTAATTCTGCAAAATCTTGCAAAATCAGCCCATTTATGACAAGTTTAGCCTTTCAGCCCCCCCCCCGGTAATTCTGACGTTTTTCAAATCCTGGATCCGCCCCTGCTGTGAGTCAACAATGACATGTGTTTTTTACTTTTTGTAAAGCAAAACCTCCTATACCAATGTGGGTCCCAGTTTCAAAACCTATGTGTCAATTACGGTACAATATCAAAACACCTTATATGTTTAGGCCTACTCTAAATATAAAAGTTTATTTAAACTAAACATGGGATTTGCTAAAGCAAAAATAGTGTGTCTATTGAACATTTTGAGGTTTTGTTGCAGCGAGTTCAGATAGGAAATCTAATTTTGCACCTAGGTGGCTTTGACACAATCTTTTCCCACCATAAATACTAATAAATATTATAGTTTATTGGGTATGTCAATCGTAAACGTTGCAGATTTTCTTTACATTTTTAAAATGGTATTCAATTTCTTTCCCTGAATGTCTGTGACCAATGATGTACATCATACTACATCGACTCCAGCAAGTAATGGCGCTACTGATATTCGGTTAAAGGGATTTATTGGTATGAATCTATCAGCACATATAATGAAATATCCCTAAATATGACGTACCAGATGGTTTTCATGGTCATTGGAGTATTATACAATACAATACAAACGGCATTTGATATAGCGCCTTCTCAAAACAAGGTCAAATTTCCGCTTTACAAAATAGAGAGTAATTACTATTTAGCCTAAAACATAATAATACAACAGGTATTGTAAAAGATGAACCATGAGATAAGTACTTAACATCAAACTATAAAATAAAAAAGAAAACAGCTGCACAATTAAATATCATGTGAGGCAATAACAAAAAACTAATTTAAGCACACGATCAACTCTTAGGAAATAGATGAAATTTTAGAGCTTTCTTAAAAGTAACAATGGACTTGGAGTGGCGAACAAAGATAGGCAAAGAGTTCCATAGGCTAGGGGCCGCATTGCTGAAAGCCCTGTCACCCACTGACCTTTTTGTGCGGGAAACAGTGAGGAGCGTCTTGTCATCTGCAGATCGCAATCCTGGCCTGCCAGGAATATACAAAGAGAGGTATTCGGAGAAGTAAGATGGCAATTGTCCGGAAATGCCCTTGTAAGTAAGAAGCATAAGCTTAAAGACAACGCGCTCACTAATTGGTAGCCAATGGAGCTCTTTAAGGAGTGGTGTGGCTG